>JAIPMN010062325.1:0-12169 GCA_020650975.1 Apostichopus californicus
AGTTATCAATCATATATGATCACATTCCAGCATAGTTCTTGTAACAGCAAATTCATGACTAAGTCCTTTGAATGTGATTTCCCTGTGACATATAACTCTACAAATCATGAAACTAGTCATTCGAATTGTTTACATTTTTATTTATTGTCTTAATCGTTTCGTTGTTTTCGCTTGAGCTCCTGTTTTCATCCAATTTCCATTGTATATATTCTATCTAATGGCTGAATAAATATCTATCTATCTACTGAACTTTATCAGCATGTATAATAAGAGATAAGCATCAACATATATTGTCTTGTATGTGCAAATGTAGATCTATTTTTTAAGTTGGATCTCTTCTGGAATATTATACACTGAAATAATGTACTTGGTCATATACTGTTCTTCAGCTGTAGTCCTCTATCATCATTCTACTGTTGTCCCATTTCTTGCTGTCCAATAGATTTACCATTACTCTCCGTCACCACAGATAATGTTGATACTAATACTAGTACATATATCGTCTCGTCTCATAACAAACACATCTTCAAATGTCAAGCCACGAGTTCCTCCGAATTTCTCAACTTAACGTGGTACGTAGAGAATCACGACATGACTACGGTGATTACCAGAAAAACTTCTGTCAAACTTGGACAATATGCAAGCGAAGCGACGTACATTTCGGAAACTGATTTGATATACACACCGACGGTACCTGAACAAAACATAACCTGTATTGGAGAGGGAACTAAGTCACGTCTCTTTTCGAGAAGAACAGTGGCAATATCTGTCTACGGTACGATCAAATGATTACCCTTAAGTATCTATAGCACAATGTCGAAGGTCGAAATGGATGCTCACCTCAAGTTAATTTCGTTGGCAATATCTTTCTATTCGTGAAGTTAAATTATAGAGACTGCGCCTTTCAAGATACGTAGCAAAATGTGTTACTCAATGCGTAAAGAGATACCTTAAGTAAAGAGTCGTGGCAATATTTGTCGACGGTACGGTTTAAAATGATAAGCACCTTACAGATACGTGGCAAAATGTCTTTGCTCCAGGTGTAAAGGGACACTCAAATAAAATTCATTTTTGTTAAATGCTTTCATTATCATATCAATCACTCAGTTTATCGTTGGCGAATGTCAGTCAGAAGCTTGATATTCGATCACTGAGGTTTATTCGTTCTCTCTTCTACATATTTCTTCATCAGTTCCACCAAATATTTCCATACATTACCAAGATAAGACAATCCACTCACTGAACACGTCTTCAGACGATCACGGCATTAATTTGACTTGTACAGCTTACAATGCGAGACCAGCTGTAAATCTTACATGGTTTATCGATGGAAAAGTTATAGCTGACGGTGTAGGTGACCTCGTGGTAACATTGAACCCGATGAATGAGAAAATGTTTGATTCTCGTTTACCCTTTACTTACCATCCACCCACTGGTATGAGCAAAGCATCATGCACAACTTCCAGTCCACTACAACACGCTAATGCGACATTGACGGTATATGCATCACAAGTACTGAAAACGGAATTCGATGGTCTGTATACACTCATTAACTAAGCTGTCGAATTGTTGTTAATCGATGAGACAAGATTGAAGTATAAAAGATTTATTGCATTACTTATTGATTAGATTAAGTACGTTTAAATCATTAGTTTCTGCTTGGGTTCTATAAAACAAGACGTACTTGAGGCTAAACTGTCGCAAACGGTGTATCAGTAGGATTTAGCACGTTGGATCTGTGGAAATTGTCATTTGCATACTACGAGATTGCAAGGATTTAACTGAAAAAAATTGTACTTAATTTTTTTTTTAAATTGTTCACTCAGGTAGATATCCTACTTTAATAGTCGTGTCTGGGATTTGCCAGTTTGTACATATTTGATCTGAAACCTTTAACGTTTCTCTTTGGTTTTCTTTTCTTAATTTTAATTTAGGATGGTAACATCACTGACACTGAAACAATGCCATTATATTGCGTCATGTAAAGAGGTTCATTTGTTTTTAGATTTAACACATGCAGAGCTCAATATCATTACAGAAAATTCATAATTTGTAATACATAAAGAAACACATGAGAATTGAAGAACATGAGGCTGCAACACCTGTGGCTGTGTTAAGAATCATTACATAATGAATATCTCTCAAATTGAATACGATTGTTCTTATCTGTTGGGGAAGTTTTTCATGACAGTGATCTCTATCACAAGGACCAATGATGATGACTGTGCCTGTGTCTCCTTCGAGGAGATTGACACTTTTCATAACACTAAATTTATGTCAAATATTGAAAAGTATATGTCAGTCTTTATAATAATAATAAATAATATAATAATATAATATGTCAGTCTTTATAATAATTTGACAGTATTATCATACAAAATAACATTATTTCCATATTCAATACCAACTGAAAGTTTCCACTCAATGTTTCTTAGCTCATGTCACTCATAATTTAAATATTACCAAACTTTTGCAATAACAAATCATTTGCTCGAAGTGTTTAATACCACTTGATCTTTATTTTAGATTACACAATTAAGGACAGTGAACCTTTTCCCATGCTCTTGGTAATTCTCCCGGCTGGATTTATTTCTGTGGGATTCATATGCGCTATTGTGGCAGTCAACATCATAACACGTCGTAAGTTTAGTTTCATTTTAAAGTACTCGTATACAATCGTTTGTTCACTTTCGAATACTTTGTTATGAGTATATTTCCATGAACTTTTGATGAACTGTAAACATAATTAAACAATATCATTCTAATCATAACATTTTTTCAACAGGTTATAATATGAAACAAAGGTAAGAGACAATTCTCACTATAGTTTTAGTTACTTCATCAAATCTATTAATAATGTAATGGAACTTTAGGGATCTAATACAAAATGCTGAAGAAAGTGATAGGTTTTCAATTGATACTGGGGTACCTAACTTGCATGCTGGTTTTTTTTCTAGTTGACTTGAGGACAAATGACTCACGGCTTGCGATATATAATTTATGACAAATATATATTGACATAATACAAGTACAGATCCATGAAGACAAGTAATAGTACATTTAATCTATAATGACAGTATAAGGGGTACGAGTCTGGACCACAAGTCTCCTCACTTCACAACTGACAATATTCGGTGTTAACATAAAATAAATGGGAGGCTTTAACATTGTTGACTTAATGAAATATTTCTATAATTGTATTCGTATGATGTTAAAGTCAATCGGATTACCATTATTCTCTGCCGAGATCATCAGAAGGAGCCTCAACAAAATGTAAGTCAATCATTAAAGATAACCTAAATACATTCATCATTTTGGCTTTGAGTTGAGTTGAGTATTGTCTGATTATGAGTAATGTTTAAATGACAAATATTAAGTCATCTCTAGTGTTTTAAGAGCGAAAAAATGTTTTAAATGACTTTGAAAGAATCCTTTTCAATATCCCTGTCATTAACCATAATAGTTTCAAAAAGCTTTAATGTTGTAACAATAGGAATCAATTCCTAATTTATGAAAAATGATCTGTGTAAAAGCGGACTTTGAACGACCAAGAAAGTCCCTTATTTCCATCAACAAATCAATCGATTTGCTGAGACGAGTGGGACTTAATGGTCCATATCGACCCAATTTTAGCAAATGGGTTAAAACCATATATTTTCTGTACAGGTTACAACATTGAAGAGCAAGACAGCGTTCAAGAGTATGTCCCTATTTTATCATTTCATGTTTATTTGTGTTTTGTCATGAAACGGGGAGCTAGCCTACAGAGATAAAAAGGGATCTACTACAAATAATTTGGACCATATAAATACGTTAGCGGAGTCTGTCTCAATACCAACAATTTGAATAACCTTACATTTTGAAAGTCGAATACAAAAAACGTGACATAAAATGTTATATCGGTTAAATAAAACCACGCATCTATGATATTACAATTATATTATGAATCAACAAAATGTGTCTTTCGTGCAATATATTGTACTCATGACAAAGAAGGGTTAAAATATGGAAATGAAATTATACCTTTTTGCATATATGTATGGCTGCATTAGCGCAATTGTAGCGTAGATAAGCATTATACATAAAGACGTACTTTCACGCGTTATGTAACAATCAAAGTGATTAAAACAGAGGGTTAAGAATATTGACAAGTGAGGAAACCTGTATTCCTTTTACAAGTAAGACAATAACTTCCCAGTACTGTTTGTAACAGGACAATGAATCAAAGTCGTGCTTTTATTTTTATTGTATTTATATTTTAATATATGACTACAGAGTCCTTGTCATTCTGTGCCTGCATGCGGCTTTCTTTTACCTTATAGATATTTGAGGTATAGCCTTACCATAAAATGATCCTCATTAGCAAAGATAACCATGAAAACAAGTCGCTTTCCTTTCTTAGGGAACCGACCAGTAACGTTCGCAAAATGTTTTATTCTTACTTCAACATGACTATGATGGTATGTAACAATATCTATTAGACTGAAAACAAACCCTATCTTTTCAATAAACCGTTTAACACAAAACATTTTTGAAAGTAGATTTGACTTCATCTCCCTATTCCTGAGTTTATTTACCCAAATCATAGTCGTACAAGTCCCATTTGTCTTGATTCCATGAAATCATCATGCTTGACTACAGATGACAACCTGTTCCATATCATGTGTATAAATATATGGTTAGGCATAGCCCTTTCTAAGTGCCTTAGTAATTATAAGTAAAAGAGTCGGTAACCAAGAGTCTATATCACAGAGAGGTTATTGCCCGCACCTTCACATGAAAAATGTCGGACAGGGCAGTTCAGATACACTATTCTAGATATGCACCCAGCAACAATATTATCTCAGGATAAGTAAAGTATATGTTCATTCATACTTAGTAAAGATCCCTAAATCCTATTGGTCCATTCAGGTCCGCTGACTGTGGTTAATCCTGTGAGTAACGCACGGTAAAATTACGGGGCATCACTTTAATAAATCTTTGGTTATATGTAACCAAAAATGTTTTGTTTTATGATTTTTCCCCCACACAAATGGTAGTGTATGAATGAACGGGGTTAATCAACGGTCTAGCGTGCGTTACTCACATGATTAATGCACTCCGGGTGTTAATGCTATCGCTGGATGCACTCGGGCTCCGCCCTCGTGCATCGCTTGCATTATCCCCCGATCGTGCATTAATCCTGTGAGTAACGCACGCTAGACCGTTGATTAACCCCTTATTCTACAATGATATCTATGTCTGGAATTTATTTGTATCTGCCGTTCTACTATTTTTAATAATTTCGTATATAAATATAGATATATGTACGGACGGACGGACGGACGGACGAACGGAAAATTTTAATTTAAGTTTAACATCTTTTATGTTTTTTTTTTATCTCAGTGCCAGTAAATAAAAGCATTAATGCATTTAAAAGCATTACTTGAAGGGAGTAATAAACATGTTGCACTGGTCTGCCAATGAAGCGTAAGGGATGCCTTAGGACTAGTTGTTTCTTTAGTTGATGACAGGTTTGTATACACTCATGTGCAGTTAGAGAAAAGCCATAATAAAACCGCAAACGAATTGATTATCCACTTCCTTTAAAGTAATTGTTATACTTGAAAGGGTTCTTGTAGCTTAGTAATATTCTGCCGGTATCTTTGTGGTAAATTATTTCCAGTAAGCATTGTCAGCGTTTATGTTATATTCATCTAGCGTGGAGACTGCGTGTGAGGGGTATAATGTACATAAACAAACACTTTATACTAATACCAGATTAACTTAATGGAGGAAAGAAAAGCTGTATTACAATAAACAGATCAATAATGAGTTTCTATTCATTCAAAACAATAATAAAGATATCAAATGAAAAGTATAACAAATCGAAAGAAATCGTTGAAATTGAGTTTACCTTAACGCAGAGATAATACCTTCCTTCAGTATCAGCATGTTAGTATCATATTGATTACGTAATATCCACGTCATATGCTTGTCACTATAGAGGGTGTTTTAGGAACGGTGTAAATGGAATTAATATAACTTAATACCATTAAGCAGTACGAAAGTAAAACAACTATAAAATCAATCACAACATGTAATAAACAATAATAAGCAAATATAAAATGAAAAATATATAACAAAGGAAGCAGAGCTTTGAAATTAAAGTTTACGTAATTTTATGTACAGGGTATTACCTTCTTTCATTATTTTACATGTTAGAATCATATTCATTAATTAACAGCCACCACCATATGATTTATCATCATAGAAGGTGTACTAGGAACGGTGATAATGGAATTACTATTACAATAATTAAAAGTACATGAATTCAACGCATATAGAATCGTTTATAACACAAAGTAAAACAATAATAAAATGATAAAAACAATAGTAAAGATAGCAAAGCGTTTAAATTAAAAGAAAACACAAACCAAATCATTATGACAAAAATCTGTGTAAAAAAATGTACCTCTCAAACTGATATGATATAGTTTATAGAAATTAAATGTATAATTAATGTGCTAAAAATATCTTAGCTGATGAAAGAAAAACATTTTCTGAGCATCCTGATGAAATGTCTATGCAATTCCTTTGAAAAGTTGTTCATTTCATTTACGCAAATAACGAAGACTTTGTTACATATTGGAAAATATAAAATAATAAAAATTAATGCACATTGACGTTTAATTCCCATTCTACAAATTATAGTTCTGTTGGTGGTGCAAATGAATATTATAGCATCTACTTGGTCACCAATGTGGTGGGTGCGTCATTTAACCTCCAACACCCCCCCCCCCCGCTCCCGCCCGCTCCTCCCTCTGCATACACACGAGGAGTAAGATAGGGATTGGGCTCTTTTTCTTCCCTCTTTCAATACTTGACATCCAATTAACAGAAAATATAGTATCATACACTTTTGGCGTAGTGGTTGATGGATGACGTCATTAAAAGCTTGATTGGCTTGGAGAACAAACGAATTTAAAGTTAGAAAATAAAGTATATGTGGACAGTGAAGTTACTAATAAACGTAAGAAATTACTTTTTTTTTCATTTTACAATAAAATATTATGTAGCCAATATGAACATGTAAGATATCGAATCTTTGTTTTTAAGTTGTTTGTAGTATTTGGAGTTATTAACAGTTTACAAACCTAATCTCTTGACAGGATGGAGAAGGAATTCACTAGACACCCCATCCCCTTTTCCCAAAAAAAATGAAAACACTAGCAATTCATTTCAATTATGTATGCTACCTGTATTTAAACCCTCCTAAAAGGTGGGTAATATATCATAACTAATAGAAGACGAGTTTCTCATAGTTACTCATTCTTTCTAATTTATCTGTGCTTCTATGTTTTGATTTAGTTTGAATTCCTTCGAACTAAATTCAGTAGACACAAGTAGTAAATGGGTTAATAGTTTATTTAGCTTGATAATTAGTGACTTCACGATACTAGTTCAGCTGGTGGTAGAGATGAGATCGTTGTCTCTCTTTAGGAGATATAGTGGACAGGGAACTCCTTATAAACTTGAGCAGCATATACATCAGATTCAAAAATGCTCACGAGATATAACATTTAGGTCCCCATTACTCCGCCCCTCTTGTCCCACGAATGATAGCAATGTGACTAACAACACCTAACAGATTTTAATGTGAACTTTTACAGCACAAAACTGAGTTATTGAAACTGTAGGATAACTAATGAATGACTTTGAGCCCAACATTAATGTTGATATGTTGTAGCCCTCTGGATTTCAGTCTAGGTTGTTTTTCTATAGCAACTTTGAGACATGTTACTTCAAACAGCTGAAGTCATCAATATGATTGCCTGTACTATATATACAAATACGTAGACAGTAATGTCAGTTCCACGAATGCGAAACTTAACTGGAGGAGGTAAAATTATTTCTATGGCCTCAACTAACATGTAAACATTGAAGTACAAATTCGAAACGGAAGAAATGGTGTTGAAAATCATCCAAATATGCTATGTTTTAAGAACAAAGTTACAAAATATGATTTTGTTGAGTTATTAACATGTATGAATCACAATACTAACATGGAAATTTAGGCCTGCACTAAAGGGCCGACGTCATCATCAATTTAGCCTCAAATGAGTATTCCAGACATTTATCATATTTTAAAGGTGAATATCTTATAAAACCAGAGAAGCTGAAGAAACATTAATAACAATCCTTCTTTTGGACTATAACATTTAAAGACTAAATTCCTTTGACACAATATATATTAATTGAACAGTCATCTTTAAAATGTTCCTTATTTGTATTATATGGAGTTATAAGTATTAATGTACAACCTGATTCCTCTACAAGAGTCCTTTGCAAGGAATATTTTCATCCAGTCATCATGCCACTGTCTTGAGAGTATACTCATTTGATGTCGTCACAATCAAACTAGACTAGTTCCATGTGTATTATACTAGAGCTCTATCTGACGATGTTTGTATTATTAGGGAGGTATTAACATTTTACAAGCTACTATCTTTATAAGATCCTTTAACAATGAAATTACTTCCATCGGTTTCAGAAAAGGTCAATTGATGTCACAGTCCTGCTGATGATTGGCGATGCCAGATGAACATGCATTTTGCGATGCTGTACTATAAAGATAAAATGTATATATTTTAAGTAAACTTGTTATTATAACAAAAGGGTCGAGCAAAACACTCATCAGTAGAACAATGGGGGAAGTAACACCAAGACGACCCCCTCTGTACCAAAAACCCCGGCGGAAAAATTCCAGCAATACCACGAGCCACAGAGGAATTTAACCCACCAGCAAAACGAACACCGCGACAAGGGGAACAAGCAAACCATGAAGTTGCCCTTTTTCGGCACATAATATATGGCGGCTCACTCTTCAATGCCTTTGTTATCCTCGTAGGTAGGTCTATCCATGAAATATACATTAACTTTCTTCTCAACTTCAACGAGAGAATTAATTTGCTCTGTAAGCATACTTTACTCTCTTAATTATTGGTTTGATGCAAAATAAATTATTTGTTTCACAAGATGAATTTTGAGGAAACAAAAATTGAACATGATAAAGCTTTTTAACATGCATGTGTTTTAGAAAACAGTATCGTGACCCGCTGACTTTGACAACCATTATGTCTGTTAATTTATAAATCTGTATTTCATTTCTCCCCTTCCTGATTTCACCTCACTCCATTTCATAATGACATTTTATGTCCCTATTTAGGTCACATATGCCAAGAGCTGACCAGCAATGACCATGCTCAGATTTAACTCTCTACTTTTCCACAGTTTATATCATTTTCTGTGTGCGTCCAATAGAGTGACGTCACCATATCGCATATAACTATTCATTATTAAACTTGTAAATGTTTACTGACAGTTTTTGTCCTGTAAGTATTAAGGGAAGACTTATGATAATCTCTCATGTTTTCCCGTAAAAATTAATAATGTGATGAGGAAAGGTGGAATTATAATGACGGTTATAATAACCGTTTCAGTAATAGTAGACACGTTAGCAGATAAAGAAATATCTCTCTTTAAAGCTATGGCCTCCTTAGCCAAAGCAGCGGTAAAGAATGTAGGGGATTTAACATTATTGTAATCATAAAGTGATACATTTGTTTCTGTGAACTTATCGCTGATTTTTATACATTTAATCAGGGATCAGATTTGTTAAAAAATATATAATGAAATCAATGACAGTTGAAGAAGTTGATTTTAGTGACCAGATAAGATTAGAAAATCACAGGTATATGGATACAAAATCGGGTTAATGATGGAGATTTTTTAATACATTAAGATTTTACAATCAAACGTAACAAATATAATGAATTTAAAAAAAAAAAAAAAAACTAAGGTAGATAGCATTCAGCTGTATTCACTTACAGTTAATTGAACATTGACTAGAACCTCACGTATACTGAATCCCTGAAACAAGAGGGAAAAGTATAAGTAATACATGAAATGTAAATATTATATGTGAACAAATATTGATGGTAACTCCTGGTAACCATCAAATGACCTGTTCAGGGTATTTTCCCTTCATATCACTATGGCTGAACCAATATGACCCTATGCACTAACACATTGGTACAATACAGTGAAATGTTCCAACCTGTTTAACACTGAACCGATTCACACAGAGTTTACTCTAACTAATGTAAATCTTTAAGCTTTGTCCCAGAGCAAAAACTGGATCGTGATGATGAGTCGGTAGCATGTGCTCTTAGGATTGTAATTCCCAAAAAATAAATTGGATTGTTGGGATAACACATATCGTCAGTTCTAACTGAAATCCTAATAGCAAATGCTACCGTCTCATAGCACGATCCAGTTGTTACTGTTGTACACAATATTTACAGTAGTTACTGTGTTCTCTGGCTATATCGGGTGTTACACTGGTCTCGTCAGCTGGAGTCGCCATTTTCAATTGAGCTACAAGGTTGAACATTCTAATCATATAATAAGTCATCATTCGTGGCATCTAATGGGATATTTATTTAAGTTGATTCTCTAGACCATGCTAGACCGGGCTCTACACTTGTGTTTTGTTATGGCGGAACCTTTGTTATTATTAGCAGCTTTATATTCGGTGGAGGAATATTAACTGTTTAAACGTAAATTATAAATGTATATTATGAAACGAGAGACAAAGTCTATTTGCTAGCGTTACCGGACGTTGAAGGGTGAACATGGCTGCTGAATATACAAATATGTTACCATATTTGACGGTTTAATGACGTTTAATACTCGTCACTGTGGGGTAAGGACATTCATCTTCATTTAACTTTGGATAACTTATTTTAGGTGTAAATAATTTATTCGGAGGAATCCTCCCTCCCTCGGCATTCAAACAATGGAACTACAGAGCCAATAGTTGTCTGCCTTTCGCCAGAAATGCTTCATCACGTAGACTTATCGGTATTCTGCATGGTGACAATAAATACCCAGTTTTCGTTATTACCACTTTGTCTAAATAATCCTAAATGTACGTGTAAGCTAACTAAAATTTAAAAAGGCCTCAGTTTCTTAGATATAACATGCCTTGAAAACAGCTCTTGTGTTAATTCTGGTAAGAAAAAGACATAATTTGATACTAACACATACTAACTCTAAGAATAGTGCTTGTTAGCTAGACTAGTCAGGTGCCATTACATATAATAATACACATTTAACTAAAAAAAACATCAACAATAACCTTCTGATTTGGCGTAACATGCGCCGTCTGTTTGTAAATGTTTTAGGCCAAATATTTAAGATTAATGTTTACACTGAATATTTCAAAATGAAATTTTATTTGGAAAATCAAATAGAATGAAGTCTTATATCTCAGTTTGACTAGTATTATATTGGTTTGCTAAACATTTTTTTAATGGCTACCTTATTGATAAAACGGCAAGCGATTGCACAGTTAAATACTAACATTATCAGGTTGTGTTCGTAATCAATCAAGTTTTCGACAACATTCTTTTGTAAACTGTTTCTATTTCTCTCTGATCTGGCCTGACACATCAAAACTGAGGAAAGCATATTGCCCAATTACTGTGATTATTCTTTCGACTTTTGTTGTAAATGTTGAGGAGTCATCACACATCCACGTAGATTCATCTTCATTTAACACCTACACCGTTGTTATAATGTTAGTTTTGTCTAAAGGGACCCTCACTGTAACTTACCTGATGCACGTGATCCCTCGGGTACTAAAACATTTACTTTTTCTATATTGTTTATATAGTTTCCTTATAACAACAGCTTGGTATTCTCACATTACGCAGTGAATGTTTTCTAATCCGAGTTAGTCATTTTATGTCACACTTGACAATCTCGTATCGCAATGAATAATAAAACGGAGACCCTCACAACCCAGTAAATCATATTGCTCCTAGATTCACTCTTACTCACATTACCAACAGAGCGGATTCAGTTTATCTCTTCAATGCCAATAATTAATATGTGCCATGTTTACCGGTTATGTGATGACGTATATACGTAGTTGCGTCCTCGACAATCCCGAACCCGTCCCCAATCCCATGTAGAGAATGATTATCATAATTAAATATCAAATGATCGGGAGAATATGAGCGATTTAAGTATAGACCACTATAGTTAGCCTTTTGTGTTTATAGAAAATTGCTACACCACGGTAACACTGCAGAAACGTCATCTGACATTGAATGATGCAAAT
>JAIPMN010062345.1:0-20868 GCA_020650975.1 Apostichopus californicus
AAATTTTCCAACTATCGTCATTTTTACCAAGATTGGGGGTGAGACACCCCCCCCCCCACACCCCCCCCCCTCTAGCGACGTCCCTGGCTGTGTCTCGCATATCCTGCGAGCTGGGCTGTTTCTCGCAGCTTGCGAGCTGTGCTGTATCTCGCAAATCCGTGCGAGCCTAAACTGAAACCCAGGTATAATTCGGGTCTTAAATACACATATTTACAAAATAGGGAGATGGTCGAGCTTCAGCTTCAGGTTACTTTTCAGTACTTGTATGTCAATCTTTCTCAAAATACCGAATTGAATTCTGAGCTAGCATAATGCTCCAGCCTTGTAAATTTTAGGGTAACACCACAAGTAATTCTGGCAAACTTTAGTATTATATTTGGTCTAGATAGATAAACAAATATAGCCTACTATCGTTGGTTAGGTTCACTTCACTGACACAGTCGATCTAACATTGACGGATACTAACGGCTTATTCGTAGCTTTTTCAGATTCCTAAATTACCTTAACACATAAAAGAAAAACAAATGAAAATCATTACCAAGTAAAATGTCTAGAATCACCGATACCAGTCACCAGGTAGAGCCAGGAAACACAATTACGGTTCCTTGATACACAAATATCACTTTTATTAAGATACGAGTACACACATGAGAAGTATTGCAGTAAACGATTGCAACTTAGCGCTGACCGACTATACTTTCTGAACTTTTGGGCTTCTGCCTGCCACGAACAATAATCCAATCCTTTTTACCAATTAAGTAGCTTGAATAACTGAACTCGGTGACCCCCTTTTATTGTTTTTGATGTAGGCCGAAGCGCGCGCACGCAGGAAGCGGGTTCCTTTTGTTTTGGAATAGTGTCTGCACTACTGGGAAACGCGGTGAGCTTCCTTAGATCTAAAGAGAAAGGGTTAAAGATCTGGGGCCTGAGACGGGGAAATCAAAGTAAGAATAGTGCATAGCTCGAGCTCAATACAAAACGTAACAAATTAACAGAACGAAATCTGCTAGACTTATAGGTCAAATTTCTGTAATACTACACACACGCATTGCGTAAGCAAGAACTTCCCAATTCAGCATCAAAAGTGCAAGACCCAGCCAATGAGAAGCGAGGTATGCAAATGATGGCCTTTACCACGCTGGGAAAAAAATCTCGCTAGCGGCTGACATTCGGTATTCTCGGAGTTACTAAGCGATATAAAAGAAAATGAATAAAAAACAATGAACCTAACAAAGAAGCACTATTTTCCCTACAATATGCATGCGACTGTAGTCTACAACTTAACGTTTCAGTATGATATCCGCAATCCATGTTTTCTGCTTCAGGGATGAGCTTTTACTTCGATGCTGGCAAACAGACGTATCTAAACGGCCTTCAATCTTGGAACTGAGGAAGTCTTATGAACAGGTTTGATTCAGATTGTTAAATTGGTTAACGGATTTCCTCTTCATAAATGTCACATACTTCAATCACATACAAAGTTCACAACCTCCGGAACGATTCGGAGAAAGCATGAATTGGTTCTAATCTAACTAATAAGCTACAATGAATAAATCAACAACGCTTCAACGAAATTTGATAACACATCTAATCGTAATTTTCTTTCTGCTTCGTTCCTTTCCAGATTTCGTCGCAGAGCGGATTGCAGTCATCGTACATGGCGATGTCATGAGATAATAATTGTTATACTCACATTTTAACTACTATCGGCTCTCAGTCCGAAAAGGGAAAGCTGTGACGTCATGCAAAGTCCGGTAGTCAATATTGTTGGATTAATCTGAGACGACGGGACATGGTATCTTTAAGTAGTCACTTGGTTTGAATGTTTGTACAGTACTTCAATAGACATCGTGTGTTTAATTCCTTCTGTCTTTCATGCAATCTAGCTCATGGCTAGAAGCGATTTTAAATCACAAAATACATACGTGAGAGGGTTTCAATATTTACGTGGAATTATTTCAAAACCATGGTCGTGTGTGCGGAGCGGGGTCCAAGCGGAGAAGCCCTTAAAGTTGTTGGACTGAAATATTTTTTGCTTATTCGTTGCGACTGAAGCACATGCCAGAAATAGATTGTAATTTCTTAGGAAAGAATCCTAGGATCGGAAGCTGCAGATGCCTTCATACAATTCCCTTGCAGTTAATTTAACTTAACCACAGAAATACACTCCAGAGAATTCAGTTTCATTGGAATTTATTTCAATTAAAGGTCATGTGTGGGTCCAAAAGAGTGACCAGAAAGTATTTTAACGTTATCAAACCGTTTGGAAGTGAGTCAGTTTTGTTTCATCCCAGTCGACTGTGGTGGGGGAGGGGGGGGGGGTTGTGGATGAAGTCACATATTTATAGTCGGTACTGTATAATCAAGAGCTAGATCACGTATGTATGAGCTGATTAGTTCTAATTTGCACTCATTCAACAAGTCACTTGGTTTAAATATATTTACGTTGTTTACCGAAACAGGCCGATTGGACGGACCATGTATATTTCCTTCTGTATTTGATATGTATATAGTTCCTTTTGTATTTAATCCAGCTAAGCATTCGGCTATATGAAGTCACTCAATTAGGATTAGATCTAATGCTTTATCAAAAGCTATAATCTATACAGTTCTGTAGGCTACTGTATTATATAATGTGAAAGTGAAGAAATAAAGACTTCCCTTGCCAAGTTCTTATCCAAAACGTATCATTATTGTGTATGATCGTTAAATACTGGGAAAACGTAACTGGATACGCTATTGCTTCTCTTACGTGGTTATAAGCATACATCACCAAGTGTGTGCATCATTAGATTGGACATCTACTTTAGTAGTATTTGTTCAACATCTTTTTATTTTGGCCATTTATTCCCTATCCTACAAGAACAGAAAACTCTATCCCCATGTTTCCTGTGGGATGAACATGTGGCGTGAGTAAGATTTCAAAGGTGAGGCCAAGTTCACATTTCAAAAGTTCAAAAGAAGGGGCGTTGCCCTGGAATTATTGAATCCGCGGAGGAGGATCTGGGGTTCCTCTCTCATAAAAATGGATTTGAAATGATGCATTTTGTGGCATATTTTGAAGATATGTTAGGTCTATTTTGAATATATAATTAGGTCTGTATACAAAGCTCTTAGCGCTACATTGTAGTAATATACCGTCATAGATTCCCCAACAGGGCAGAATGGGAACCTTTTTCCAAAGTAATTAATGATCCCATGCGAACAGTAGATGATTCGTCACTTGTCATCAGACCCATAGTAAATCGCTGCCTTGGGAGAATGAATCAGCTGCCCCCAATAAGAATTGGTAGAGGAAGAACAGGATCTAAGCAAAAGTCAAGACAAGTATTTCAACCATTTTCAAAAGTTTGAAAGGAAGTCCAAAATAGCTCTCCAACTGTAAGAGTAGCACAACTACTGGAACCCCATCTAATTTGGGCAACCCATCACATTAGGAGGAATATAAAACAACATCTCGTCTTATGCAGGAGGCCATGACAATATAAGCTGGATAAACAAAGCCAAGAACAAAGCTTATGACCAACAAATCTATTTGTTTTACAAAACAAAACAAAAATAATAATAGAGTGATTGCACATTATTAAGAGGGAAATTCCCCTTAGAAAAATATATACATATGATTGAATTTCCTTTTTAAAACATCATTTCAGTTTTGCATCTTGTCATTAAATAATTATTTCATGTTTATATCAGAACCGCAACGACCAACATATCTGCTTCCTTATGATAAAGGATTACCTTAAAACAGCAATCTGATTATAAAATTTGTGCCAATGTATGATCCAAACAACTTTACAAAATGGTTGTGGATAATTATAAAATCACATAATTGAGTACTACAGATCTTTTACAAGGAGTAAATTTGAGTACAGACGATGTAGAATTCTACTGATACACACAAGCTTTTGTCAATTCAAAATTTGATCAAAATTACATACAAATACACAGCTGGCAAAAGACACAATTGTCATCAAACCAACTTGAAAATCTTGGTAGTTCTAACAGTTACTATCACACTTCATTTGAAAATAATACCATCTACTGATGAGACAAGATGATATTCTGAGGCTTCAAGGCATCAAAAGTAGTTTAGTTTATTAGAAAAAAAGGATCAGGAGGGACACTGAAGTCCCCATCAAGGACCCTATAGGAGAGAGAGAAAAACTGAAGACACAAACACTCAGACCCGATCACAATGCTTAAAGTGCTTGTCCAAAGCATTCTTAAACCCACTGCAAGTTGTACTTGCAAGTACAACTTTCTCAGGCAAACCGTTCCACTCATTCACAACCCTATTAGAAAAAAAGTTATGCCGAATATTAATCTTACTTTGTGACTTTTGGAGTTTAAGACAATGACCTCTGGTACAACTACTATTAGCAAACATGAAAAAGCCGGTAAAGGATAAATTGTCAAAACCATACACAATCTTGAAAACCTGAATCAAGTCCCCTTGTAACTTCCTAAGCTCCAGTGTGGTGAGATTCAACAGTTGTAACCGCCTATAATAAGGAACAGTCTTTAAGGAACTAATCATCCTAGTAGCCCTCCCCTGGACCTTTTCAAGTACTTCCTTATCCTTAGCAACATATGGGTTCCAAGCCTGCACAGCATACTCCATACTATATCCTCTTTCAGAAAACTTTCTATTTTCTCTGGTTCCTCATAGTTTTCAATTAAATATACATAATTTCACACTGCCATTTCGGTTTTTGATTTTAACAAATGAAATCATTATTTACACCCAAACATAATGAAGACTAGATCTCCTTTTACAGTTTAAATACAAAATCCTGCAACTTTGCTCATTGCAGTGAGTCAATTGGCTATAGCAATGCCGTACAATCTATAACCTTTTAACAAACGAAATCTTTATTAACACTCCAAACCAGTGAAGACCAGACCTTTTGCAGTTTATACACATAAGTAATTCCACTGATTGTAGTCACTGATTGTAGTTATAATAAACCATCTCTATTGCTCACGTAAACGAACATGGTTGGGTTGGGTATAGTGCAAATTTGTGAGCTTTAAAAAGATATATGCAAAACCAAAGCCACAACCGGCTAATAGTTCCATACTTTCACAACACATCCTCTTTCACTGAAAGGACTTAACTGCATTCACAACTTGAATGAGAGCAGGGTCTATTTTATATACGAATCCCAAAAAAGTCCTTAAATAACTTTTTTTAAGTATGTTGTAAACTACAGAAGAATGCTCAGCAGATGCTTGCTCTATAAACATGTTCTATTGTTATTATTATCATATCTGCTTTGAAATACCAAAAATGATATGTACAGGAATGTAGTGTTAAGTTATAGAAACATCTTATGAAGTTGCCTGGAAAGCCCTTCTTTGTATAAAATGACAAAAGAGCCAGGCCTACCTTACATATATGTTGAGTTCCACGTATTAGACCATAAATGTCGATACATCTCAGCACAACCACTAATCACATCATCTTTTGGTTGCTATCGGTTGGATAACTTGCAGTTGTCTTACCTCTTGTAATTTATTGCACTTCCTGCCACTGTGATGAATATTCAGTTTGCTTCAACCAATATTGTGAGTGTATTACCTCCTTTTCCTTTTTTCTTTTCATGCTTTTATTTTGACAAGCAATGTTACCTCTGGCACGACATCAAGGTATGTTACAATTTGTCTTAAGTAACTTAGGTAACTGTGGAAGTACTTGTAAAAATGACCATGGAAGTATGTGTATGTAACCATGAAGGAATGTACAAAACGATGCCAATCATTCAACATCAAACTTTGGTATTTAACCAAGGTTCATAGCTGATTTTTCATCATACAGCAGCTCATCATACAGCATCTTGTGCATTTCTTGCTTCTAGATCAATAAGGGCTCTGGATGCCATGCTGCTATTGAGACTAGATGACAAACCTAGATGAAAAGAAAACACACAAAATGTTTCAGTTAACTTTCTTTGATGAAAGCAATTTAATTAGCACTATGGAAGTTTGAACTAATATTTCAAACAGGAATCCAGGCTAATACTTTGAAAAGCACTAATAGAATATCTGCTTGGAATGTACGTATGTATTATATGGGTGAATCAGATACAAAGGGTTGGGGGGGGGGGGATGGGGTTAGAGCAAGACCAGCATTTCATGTTACCTGTTTACGAGATAACTAATACTTAAAATGTTAGATCAATAAGCAACTGGTAAAGCCATCTTGATTTATTGTGTGAAGCCAATAGATCCACCTAGTCATGATCAGATATATTCAGATTTTATTTGGCTCTGTATGAAAATTTGACATGTGGAAGATAAATGCACAAAGGCATTTACAACTAAAATATCTTTCAACATTATCTTTGCAAAGGTTTCTCCTTGAATCTGAAGACCTATTTAGTGTCATATTCCTACCAGTCCTTCTGTTAAACCCATCTACATCCACTTAAAATCATTGAAAAACATGTCTCTATTAAACTTAACAAAATGTCTGGGCAAATTATATGTCAGAAATGAATTAAACTACCGCTGATTAGCTTAATCAAAGCCAGATCATACTTGAATGTTTACCCTGTCCTTCAAAACGTTGCTGTAAACAAGGAATTACCATTAACACAATTGAAAAGTCCTACTGAAAATTTTTTTTTTTCTATGTTTCCACAATTATATTGCACTTTGTAATAAAAAAATAACACATCGGTACTGACCTGAATCTGTGAGTGACTGTTTCTTCTGTCAAAATAAAAAATTAAGAAAATGTTGCATATAAAGATCAACCAATATATCAATTTGGAATACCAAAGTTTTGCATTTGGTTCTGTACATTTAACACTGTTTTCACAATACTAAACCAAGAAAACAAAGCCAAATGACTAAGTGATTCTTTGTCACTTTTTGTATGAGAATATTTCATGGAACAAAGCAGACAAGATTTCAAGTTTAGACCATTGCTGAATTCATATGATCAGCAAGGTTCTCACTTTTACGCTTATCTGCTTACACAACAAATGATTGTTCTCTGACATGAAGGGCAATTCAAATGCCACTTGAAAACAATTTCATATAAAGAATAAATATCCCATTTCGACCATTGCTGACCTTTTTATCTCTACAATAAACAATAAATATCTTGAGCTGAATAAGAGGCATCCTCTTGCAAATTCTCCATGCAAGATTCCATTTGGGATGTATTGGGCTGAAAGCAAATATCTCACATACATACATGCATGCCATCACCAATAGCATAGATTCCTGTTGCCTTTGGCAAGAAAGCCAAAATCCAACCAAATCACATTCATTTATAACATTCCCTTGTTAAAATGTCAACAACAAAAAAGTGTTATGAACTATAATCTTATTCTACATAATACTTAGTAGGTTGGAAACTTGACAAAACACAAAGAGCTCCTTTAAGTAACCATTGCTTTACAATTCTGTCCACCACAGTTGAACTCCCATAATTAGTCCTCAACCAAGGGATCACATTTTACCAATATTTCATCAAAACCCAAGAAAAGTTGTGCACAAAAAATGCAGTTTATGTATTTTGACGAACCTAACAGACAGACAGTGGAACTGATAGACATACAGATGCGCAGAAAAATCCTAACAGCATGTTATTAATTGAATATGTTCAGACGTTCCAATTGTTTTCCAACTGTAGTTAGCATCATATGTCTGTGGTATAAAATTTATTACAGCACTATAGTTAAAGCCTTTATTACCACTTCAAAAGCTGTTGTTATTCTGAACCATGCATCACTGATTTCTCACAATATAGATATGTATATTTAGCGAAATGTTAAATTTATAGAACTTTTAACATCAAAATTTCCTAACATGCTATTTTTCATCCTAGATGGATATAGTTTTGTGATTTAAAGCCACAAAAGTTCTGCTATGAAAATTGTTGCCAAACAAATTCTTCGGTTACCAAATGATCTTACCAGAAGGGAGAGGACAGCGGTACACTTTTGAAGGATCTCCTTGTACTGACTTGTGACATCAAAGTTATCTTTCAAGAAAGGCAAAAGATAATATAGGATGGCATGTAACAGTTAAGCACTTGTTTCTAAAGAAATTCAAAAAAAGTTGTATACATGCTTATTGAATAACAGAAAGATTTCAAGTATTTCTAGAATAATAGTAAATGAATGGCAAGTGAAAAGTGGTTGGTTAAAATTTACCAAATACACAAACTATAAATACACCTACATATCCAAGAACAATATATTACAGATAAAGAAAACTATTTCTGCTACTTACCTGTGTTGTTTACTGGTTGCTGCAACAGAAATGTCAGAATGAAGTACGGTCAGAGATTCCAAAAGGATCGTAAACAAGGTGAAAAGATATCAAAACATGTTAACTTGATCAATAATAGTTTTAATTCTTTACTCCTTTATTCATGTAATATATTGGGAATAATCAGTCTTCGGAAGCGGCAAATGATGAACAAGACAAAGTCAGCTAGGCTCAATGCTTTTTATTGTATGTCTCTACTTTCACCAATGACGAACAAGCATTCTCATTATTGAGAAGATAAGCAACGTCCGACAGTCGACCAAGTAACCTTGCTACTCTGCCTACTGAACCTATCGCACCATTAATCTTCTGTACATAATACCAATAACCTGGACACCAAAGATGGGAAAAAGTCTTCACCATGTCTTGCAATTAACAACAAAAATCTCATATCAGCAAAAAATATCATCTTGACCATAGCAGTATCTAGGAGAAAGTGACCCAACCCTTCTTGCCCACAGGCCTTCTAACTGGCATAAATATAGCCTACTTTCCTCACAATAACAGTGTGGTTTTCAGGAAAAGGTGAACAAAAACCATACCAGAGGTGGTTTTATAAACTTAGTTAAGAATAAATGAACATTACTAGTTAACGTTCTCAAATAAAACAGAAGGAACCTGCACTAAACTAAGACTGTCTCCAGAACACTGGACTGGACTGAAAGTTGTAGGGCTCTTGCAAACTAGGTGGAGATAACAGTTATCTTTTGGAAAGTGACTTGTACAAACTATTCTGTTTTTCAAACACCATGAGAGAAAACCATTCCATGTCAGTAACTGCCATGGTAAATACTACATGAGGAGAAACAAAATTTCTCTTCACTTTGAAAAGACACAAACTTTGCAGCTATGACCAAAGTTGTCTAATATGCAGAAAGAAAAGAATAATTTTCAAAAGAGTGATTGACAGAATACATACTACTGCAGTGTAATCCTCATATGGATCGTACAGTAGATCAATGTAGAACTGAGTAACACACTCATCAGACAAACTCTTCACATCTCGCCTAAGCCCATTTTTCAGAAAAGGATTGGTAATTAATATCCTTAAGGCATAAATGTCCACATTTAAATTGACATAAAGATTTCCCACAGTTTGACCCACGGATTTAACATGGACAATTCTACTGGTGCACTGTGATAAACTCCTGTTTGACTTCAACCTAACAAGCAAAGATAAGCAAGATGGTCTCTTAAAGATAGGCACACAAAAGACTGCTGGGAGAAATTACCATATAGCGCAACCAATGTCATGTTTTCCCTTGTACAGTAATATGCACAAAATGACACCTGAACTATTCTGTTGTACTGCATATTGTGCAACTTAACAGAATGAATTGCTTTAAATTATAATTGCTGTAAATCTGAACAAGCCTCTCGGAGAGGGAGTTTGGAAGCATACTTCATTAGGCTGCCAGTAGCTTCACATAACCTTTGACATTATATTACTGTGCCCCTCATACATAAACATTCTCAGATTATTTCTCAAAGCAACTGAAAGTCAGAAAAATATCTCACCAGATGGAGCCTTTCTTGAATACTTTGGTGATTACCAACCTCTTCAAGATCTGTGGGCAAGATGACAGCTTTGATATCTGGTATGGGCAATGACTTTTTACCTGAGCCACAAAATATTAGGATTATTGTACTTAAGAAGAGGATGCCAACAAAGTTCATCCAAGCTTTAATTACAGGAATTACTGTTTACAACTTTCTCTGGCTTTGATCTCTCTGGTGACCTCAAATGGGCTTTGAACTCTCCAGCAATGGATATGTGTATTGTCCTCCAGATACAATGAAGTCTACTCAAATTTATTTTGGGAGTTACCATGTTTACTATGTTTTCAGACTTTCATCTCTGAAAAAGGAAGCATGATCTAAAAAAAAGGAATGTTGACAGAGTGAAAATTCTTGTAAAAACTTTTCTCAGTACAAGAACTCCTCCTTGATGAAGATTAGTTTCATAAAAGTTTCATCATGAAGTAAATGACCTCAGCAAAATTCAATGAGTTCTGGAACAATTCTTAGAGATATATGGAACGACCAAGAAATGCCATAGTCAGTTTCGTTATATGATCTGTCTGTCACATATTAATACTGAAAAGCATGTATTGGAAGAACAACAATGCTAACTCAAATCTATGACTCAGAGGTAAAATGAATGTCATCATGAAGTATGAATCTGACAGAGTTAGTTGTTGACCAACTGAAATCCTTTAAAGAATATAAAGAATTATTTTACATGCATAAATAGAGTGTAATTGTACCTGTTTGATGTCCTGGGTTCTGAAATGAAAATAATTATTAAGTGAAAGTTAGTTGAAAGGTTACCACAATTGATCATACCAACAAAATACATCAACTCACTGTGTGTTGAGATCTAGGAATATCACATTTGTACCATCATTAACTACAATGTAAGGACTGTGTTCTGGAAAGTTGAAACAATACATATGGACATTCAGTACCTTGAACTCATAAAAATTCAATGTTATTGCAAATGAAAATCACAAAGTTATACTGACTTCCATTTAAGTTGCTGCAGTACTAAAGACAATGACTAATGACATCTTATAAGGTCATCAATCTGAAACAGAAGGTCATAATCAACTACACCAGGTGACTACATGGCATATAAAGTAACTTTGTACATTATACATTCAGTAGTTACCTTTATGTTTATACAATAAGACAGCATGGTAGATCTGAATATGATAACTTTCAATTGGATAAATGATCTCGATATAAAATAAGGTGCTTCTTAAGTTTGCTGAAACTTGACAATGAAAAAATAATATAATTGCAACAAAGGAACAGTGTATCTGGTGTAGCCCATATTTTCATCATCTGTGGTCCTTTAGAATACCTGACTTAAATTAATGTTTGTGAGTCTGTTTTGTATCACTGCATGAATCATGCCTGACTGTCCACAAAAACTTAATGGCCAATGGTTACCATGACTGAATACAATATTTCTGCTCTAAACTAAATCTTTACAATATATTTGTTTAAACTTAAAATAAAAATAAAGGTTTTAAAGACTATTTTTGAAAAATAAAGAGCTGTTTTTGAAATAAAGTTTTTTAAAGGTTTGAATATTTTGCTGGGAGTTCTGCACAAATCTAAAGATCGATGTTGACAATTCATTATTGACCTTTACGTGCAAAAGGCGTAAACCTCAAAATTACTGTACAAAATGTAAATTTCAAACAGACTTTAACAATGTCTACATGTTTTCAACAGCACAAATTGACTCCAATTAGCCATCTTGTAAGGATCAAGTCAACAATTACAATATTAATAATTTCGCCAATTGGATAGTATACTTAGCTAACAATGCAATGTTATTTTTTATTACAGGATGGTCTTCAACATAGGAAATACACAACCATCAAATACAGGTGAACATAGTTAACTTACCGCAATAATCCAATGGTACTTCCTAGCAAAATCTTTATGACGTTTCATCCAAAAGACAAAAATGAGCCAGAATATTGTAACTAGAAAATGTGAAAGATATGAAAAGCAAAATGAAGATAAATGCAGCAGATAATGCCTTCCTAATATTAGGAAGTAACAGGTTTCATACACCGTGAACTTGATGACTGTTGTTCTGCAAACATGCCAACTTATCAATTAAAATAAACTAGGAAACCAAAAGATTTTTGTGACACATTGCCTCATTTCATTTTAAGCTCAAAGGTCTTGCATATTATCAGGTGGATCCATATGCCAAATTCATTTAATCCTGTGACAGCAACATTTGCTGATGTTGTTGACTTTTGACTCAAACAATCTCCTAACATACCAAACAATAGTGGTTTCAAATGCGGACTGACTGAGTTATTGCTTTAAAAGGTGATTTCCTTGACTGCTGACCTCCACATGAAATAACAGGATTCTTGTTCTTGATAAGGTCAATACACTTACTAATTATGAAGCACAAGGTTTTAGTTTTTGACTTTAAAGGTGGATCCTCATACTAATAATGAACTTTGAGCCTAGTATCATATTTAACTATTGAATATAACAGACAGGTTGTGGTGGGCAACTCTCCTTAGGAGCTAAAGAGAAATATTGCTCTGTTCGGTAGCTATTCAAGCTTAAAGTTGTGTATGGGGGCTTTCATTGTAAATATGTGATGTTATAGTGACACTAGGATCTAAAAACTTTTTCTTTCTTTTTTCTTTTCATACTTGTAAGTTAGAATGTTAACATTGCTGACAATGAAACCAATGCTGTTATTAGATAATTTTAAATACTTCAATTTGTTAGAGTCTATCAGCCAGCAAGTCTGATACCTGCTGATGGAGAAAGTGACACTTATTCCTATGAAACAATCCCATAGTTACATAACTTGGGGTGCATACATGAAGAACAAAGGTCTCACACATTTCGGATTTGAAAGATATGAGTTGGACAAGTAGTATAACAGAAACAGCATCAAGCAGCTTCATACATGTAATAATTGACACATATTAACAGTAATATAAAATGCAACCTACTAAAGATTCATATCCATATGCCATCACTTCCTTTCCACATCAAAATGGCAGTTCAAAGGCAATCAATGTGATAACTTGTCTACAAACTGTTCCAAGTGCCCAACTTACTATTTACTAGGGACAGTAGCAACACTATTGTCAAAGTTGGTTCCCAGCTCAACACGCTTTCATATTCTTGATCTGTAGCTGAAAAGAAATGTAGTAATATTGAATATCAACAATATCCACTGCCCTTTAATTATAATAACTTCATCAGAGTTAAAAGTATACAATATGGGGTGATCATCCAAATTCTAAGAACAGAGTTGTGTCCAGTTGCCATCTTGAGCGATTATGCAAATGTTTGTCATGTGTTTGTAACAGTACACAATCCACTGCACTTTTATAATAATAATTTGATAACAGTTACACAAATGGACCCTGTAGTACCACTGTCTGAAGAAACATGTGTATGTGTAATGTGACATTGTGTTTATTCTCCACTCATGACCAGATGGAGTTTTCAGAATAGTAAGTTTGTCATTTAGAAATTTTAAATGAAAGACTAGTTCATACCAGAGAACATCTGGAAAATAACTTCAAAATCAGCTCTACTATGTTCAAACCAAAATATAAAAGCATGAAATTAATGAGCCTTACTTTTATCAAAGAGAAGCTCTACTGTAGTGACATCATGTTGTGAACCATCACTCTCATCTACCACCCTACATTCCAGAGCGACATGTTGTATGGACTGGCTCAGGACACGGAAACTTGAGCTGAGTGTAATGTTAGAGGTCCCATCCCTGTTATCTGTCTTAGACAGTTCATTCTCTATTGAAATCTCATCGGGTGAAACAGGTGGGAGTGAAGACCCATTCTAAAACCATAGTTTGTGAGACTCTATTCATGGTGCAATTCAGTTCGTCTTCTCTGTTCACATTCAGGACCACATGTTGCTGATGGACCCACCCATTTACCACAGGGAAGTCTAAACAGGAGATCAAAACAAAATAGTTCAAAACTTTTGATTTTTAAGCTACTATGTGGCATTGCCTTTATAACATATACTTGGTTTTTACTATGTCATGAATATAATTAGTTTAGGACAGCATATTACCATCAGAGCAGGTCAGGAAGCTGGTCATAGTTGTTCTATTCCAGCTCTACATAACAAATATTAGGATAACAGCTCACAGTTTTATAAGCTGAATGCTCCAGAAGAATCACTTGGTTTATTTACAGTCTGGAAATTGCAAACTACAGCAATCACCAGTAATAAAATTAAATAACACTTTCTTTCCACCAAACACAATAGGATACTCATTTCCACGTATACAATATGGGGTGAGGATCCAACATCCAAGAACAGATATGTGTCAAGTTGCCCTCAGTAATTGCGACTGGTTCAACATTAACTGGTAGAATTCTTGAGTGATTATGCAAATTTTTTTCTTGATGTGTCCTGTCTTTGTTACCATAAACAATCCAATGCCCTGTTGTAATTATAATAATTTGATGACAGTTAAAACCATGGAGACTGCAGATCCACTGTCTATTAGGAACATGTGTATGTGACATGTGACTTTGTGTTTTGTTCTCCGTTCATGACCAGACCTTAGTTTACAGAATAGTAAGTTTGTCCTTTAGCAATTTTAAATGGAAGGATAGGTCATACCAGGGAACATCTGGAAAATAACCTACAAAATCAGCCCTGCTAAGTCAAACCAAAATTTAAAAGCATGCAACTAATGAGCCTTACTTTTATCAAAGAGAAGAGCTACTGTAGTGACATCATGTTGTGAACCATCATTTTCATCTACTACCCTACATTCCAGAGTGACATGGTGTATTGACTGGCTCAGGACACGGAAACTTGAGCTGAGTGTAATGTTAGAGGTTCCATCCCTGTTATCGGTCTTAGACAGTTCGTTCGCTATTGATATCTCATCAGATGAAACAGGTGGAGTGAAGACCCATTCTAAAACCATAGTTTGTGAGACTCTATTCATGGTGCAAGTCAGTTTGTCTTCTCTAGACACCTCCAGAACCGTATGTTGCTGATGGACCAATCCATTTACCACAGGGAAGTCTGAACAGGGTATCAAAACAAAATGGTGCAAACGTTTGTTTTTTAACTTCTATGTGGTATTGCCTTTATACTATACTTGTTTTCAATTAGGTCATGAATTTAATTGTGTATGATGGAATACTAGGATCACAGTTGTTCTATTCAAGTTCTAAATACTTGATGAAGCAGGAAAATTTTACAAACTTGTATTAATTTACCACAAAATGACTGACAATTAATGAAGGGGGAATTATCGTCACAGACTAGTTATCATATATGCAGAGCTGGGCAGCATTCAGTTCCATTTGGTAGGATCCTGTTACAAAGGTGCTGTGAAGATGTTTTAGGTATACTGTGTGAATGTTGGAAAGTTAAAAATATACTTTGTGTTCACAGACCACCGAGTATGTACAAAAGTTTGCATAAATGGGTAAATGAACAATCAAATCACAGGAAATTTTGAAAAGTGCTGGTGACTATTTTGAGCATTAAATCTCTGTTATAGCAGTATTTATTTGTTTTCAAGCAATCCTCTGTAGGATTTGATGATAGAAGTTGTGGTTCTTTGGAAGAGAAAGAAAGATTTTCATTCATTCAATAAATGTGTTTTGTTGTTTTGAAAAGGCCTAGTTGTAAGAGTGTATATTTAAGGTTGTGTCACACTTTGAAGGTTTTGAGCTCCTGACTAAAACCTAGCTTGCATCCGGGTTACAGAATCCTGCAGTCACTATAAAGCTGATCTTGAAATTGCTTTAAAGGTTACAAATACAACTGCAATTGTACTGTCTAGTGGTACACTGTCCATGTTGTGCAACGTTATATAAAGAAATATAACATATATTACTTTATATTACAACTACAATAATGCCAAACATTAATCACTGGAAATGCGAATCAAAGCTGGAATCATATTTCATACAAAAGCAAAATATCTAGCAAAAATTATTTGGTCAGTGGATAATAATGAATCAACAGTTTGTTGCTATACAGAGATAAAAGCAAAGTAAGTTAAGTAGCCTACAGTACCGTAGGACCATGTAAGACATGTACTGCATAAAACAACTTACTTTCTGTTACAAGTAACTCCACTGTAGTGGCTTCTGGGTACTTGTCTGCTGCCTGACCTGTCACTCTGCATTTCAGGATAAAATGTCGAATTGAACGCCTGAGGACCCTGAACCTCGAGGTAAGTGTGATAATAACCGTGTCATCTCCATTTGCTGTGATGTTGGTTTTGTTATCCAGTAATATCTCATCTGATGGGTCTGGGAAGATGGAGACCAACTCTAAAGAAAAATCTTGTGAGACTTTATCCATTGAGAAAGTTAGTTCACCTTCTCTGTTCACATGCAGGCCTACTACATGCTGCTGATTGGCCAAACCATTTACTGCTGGGAAGCCTAGCAAGATATGAAAGTATGAAACCATCTGTCTAATAGCTATGCAATCATTTAAATATGTTGGTGTGACCCCTCTGGCCCTGCTGATTTTATGGATGCTGTGAGGCCTGACATTAAGTGTACTTCTACAGTACTGTGAATTACAGACTGTAAACAGCCACAGCATTTTCAAGGAATTTTTCCTGTGGTCCGTCGGACAACCTGTACTTTACCTCACATAAGGTTGTCCAGATGTTATAATTACTGTAGTCGACTGGAATAAGCCATACATACAGCAACGATTAATGCACCCTAAGAGAGTACAACTGCAAGTGTCTTAAACTTTCACAACATAATCATAACTAAGTGTAAGACGTTACCTTACAGTGCAAAAATCTGCTACCTGTACATGTTTCTTCTCAAAACACAGTGGAAAATTGTTTGAAAAGTTGAAAAGTATACAGTAGTACCATTTGCTACTAAGCAACATTCATTCGACTAACATTTCTGAAGGGATTGGCATGGGGGAGGCAAACCCTTCCCATCATGACATACATGTGAAAATTCTCAGTTCAAACTTGTTTCAACAGTTGCATAATGTAGCACTTTGCATCTGAACACCCACCATTTTATTAAAATTCTCAAAGTTGATGGGGACCCTCTCCCCTTACACCACTCCCCAGGATGTCAAACATCTGAAACCCCTCCTCTGTCACAAAACTGGTGGTCATAGAAAAGCCAAAAATTACACAAATTTGTGCAAATCCATGTTCTGTGCAAACTACAAAGTTGCAGCATTAACATCTCTGTGAACACATTATATACTCTCAGTATCTGCAACTTACGTTGTTCTAACAGCAAGTAGGCTGTAGTCACTAATGGGAACAAGTCTGCCAGCTGTCCAGCTACTTTGCATATGAGAGAAACTCTCCCAGTTGGGCTGTTGACCACTTCATAACTAGAAGAAAGATATGTATTATACGTCCCATCGTTGTTATCAGTCACTCTGTGGGAACTGTCCAGAGAAATCTCATCTGGTGAGGCAACCCATTCCAGATGGACTCTGGGTCTAATGCCAGTCAAGGAACAGTTGATGAAACCTCTTGCATTTCGATGTACTACTACTTGGTTGGTTCGTCCATTTACCACAGGATAGCCAGGCTCAGGTGGAACTGAAATAAGAAACAGAGTTACCTTTGCGAGATTTCCTTCTAATCAAAGCAGCTGTTAAAAACAGTATTATAGATGTACACAATACACATCCATTACTAGCTAACGTATGTCACAGAAATGTTGCAGTCTTCTAATATTGATGGAAAATGTAACATTTAAAACAGAGCTTCAATAATCACCACTTCAAATTAAGGAGATTGTTGTAATGTCATATGTATGCATGTCACTGGCACTCTGTCAGATAAGGCTGTCACAAAGAATGAAAATACTGTAAAACCATAAGACAATTTCACTGTAAGGACAAAAACTGAAGATTGGGCTCGAAAGTTTGGCCATATTTTCCATCAACAATTAGCTACTAATCATGCAATGAAATTCTGTGCAAAAAAGTAGAAGTAGGAGTAAGGTAGTTAGAGTTTTACTATATCATGGTCACTAAGGTTTTGTTTATATGTACTGTAAACTAACAGTTAGGCTATTCCATCAGCAGGGTATTGTTTTGTGTCCTTACAGAGGTCATGACAGGTCATACGTAGAAAGGACATTAGCAAAAAGTGGCAAAAGTCTGTGAATTTATCAAATAATGGCATTCTTCTAAACTGACATTGAGATTCTATGTACAAGGCATGTGGACTATGATAATGACAAAAAATAAATTCTCAAATAAGAGCTTTTTACAAAACAAAAAAACAGTGACTAGTGTTACAGTACATCAAAATATACAGCAGCCGTTTTGTCAAACATGTGACCTTAATTGTTTACTTTTGAAGCTGTTTTACTTCTTTGGGTGTTTTTTCATCTAGTTTGTTAGCATGTAAAAGATATTGGAGAGGGGTGTCCAGGAGTTCGGCAGGGGTGTAGGTGGGGATTTCTGCATTATTTACCAATATTGATTTGTATTTTGTCCTTTTTGGCAGGTTAGCACCGAAAATTAACAGTTATTTTACATGGAAGGCTACGTTACACTTGACCTGAACTGTGTTGTATGTGATATTAAGTCAATGTCATAGAGCTTCTTTGTAACTCTTGAGGTTTAGTGATCCATATCATAATAACTACATGTATATATGACACACAGCCACCTACTGTACGGTACATACAATATCATACCAGCAACACTTACAATGTACCCTCCTAATGTTACACAAGAGCAATGGAACCTTCCTACAAGTTATTTTGTTATGTCATTACAAAATATTGCTCCATTAATCTGTTCAATGGGGCAAACAATACTTACCATAGACTTTCACTGGTACCTTGAAGTACTCATTTGCACCAGCGGGATGAGGAACGAATAAAACGGTGTAATTAAATTCGTTTGTCAATTTTACTTCATTGATGATCAAAGAACCATTTGGATGCATGTCATAGTCTCCGCTCCTATACCCTCTTCCATATATCTGTGACCTCTCCAAGTAAATGAATGGGGAAGTAATCAGGGGCGGATCCAGGGGGGGGCCCGGGCCCCCCCTTTTTGAAAATCCTGAATTTTTTTTTTACCGCGTTCGAGGGAAAGGGCCCCATGCGTGATGAAAAAATTTAAAGAAAAAAAATCATATGGAGTCTCGAAGTGTGAAAATTATTTGTATACAAAAATGTAGGTGTTGGGTAGGGTGAGCCGTACGGCACTTTGGAAATTTCAGGAAATACCGAGCCGATTCGGGAAATTTTGGATTCCATTTCGGGAAGAACAAATTTTGAGTGTGGAAGCACTGAGCAGGATGCACTTTTAACGTACGTTCGCGGCAGTCCGGATCAGTGGCGTCGTGCCCATTGGGGCCCGGGGGGGGGGCACAGGCCCCCCCAATTTTGTCAAAGGTGTCATAAAATTTTGTCATAATTTAAAAAAAAAAGTGTTTTCGAACAGTGTCAGCAACTGAATTTCTTGTATAGGGCCTACGAGGAATGGGGCTTCTGTTGACTGCTTGGTCAATGGTTGTAAATTGTTGGTATTCAGTCAATCGAAACAGTTAAATAATTACTGGTTGATAACTAATGACCAAATGTGCCATCAACGCTGCCATCGTTGAACAATATTATATATACGTAGTCCCAGAGTAAGTGCAACCCGTTACCTTTGCCAAAGTCAGTCAATTCCATGAAAAAATGGCAATTTTTTTAATTGTTTTCTAAGCCTGTAACAAAGTTCGGAAAGTTAAGATAAATGTAGTGAACAGAGATTATGGAACTCCATGTGAACTTCTTCTTAAGCTATGCAATCAGTTCGCTAAAAGGTCCACCAGGATAAATTTTCCTCATGATGTAGTTTTGAAAAAAATGAATAATAATAACGACATAGCTTTTTCTTTACCCAGTCACCACTTCTCACGGGCATGGGCGGCGATCATGGATCAGCCAACACAAAAATGTTTCGATTTCTTAAATTTTGGGCGCTTCTGGTACACAAGGGATTGGTAAACTGAGGAGTAAATGGCGATCACTTCCTTCAAGAATATTTCACAAAATAAAAAATTGCCGGAAATTTTGATCAATTTTAGGGGTGTTGCATGCTTACTGCCATAAAGCACGGGAAGTGCCGTTTCCTGCAATCTGAGGGGTCTCCCAGACGAAAATTTTTCTTGTACGCTGCGCGCCAACCCGTGGTGGCGCTCCGCTTAGATAGTCATCACCTGCTCACGGGCCCCCCCAAAATTTATTTTCGCACGACGCCCCTGGTCCGGATCCAGTAAGCACGAAGCTAGCAGAGAGGGAAACGACTCGCAACTAGCCCGAAATTGCAAATATATGCCCGGCAAATCATGAATACATGATTTATTGGAAATAAATTTTACTCCAAACTTTCACGAAAAGGAGCACCAGATTGCACCGAGGACCTCTATATTTTGTGAAATTTTCAAAACGGGAGGGGGGCACCCACTCCCCTTAGACCCCTCCCCCAGGACGACGATTAGGCATTTCCCATCTGGGCCCCCCCTTCGGCGAAATCCTGGATCCGCCACTGCTTGGGATAAACTCTACAGACTATTAATAAGAAAAATATTCATTAGAGAGAAATCCAATCAATTAAATCTTTTAAACAGTATAATTTACATAAACAATACATTCTACACATTGTATACAATACATTATATACAATATACAGTATAATGTAGCAGTATAAGGTACAGTTTAATATACACGATACAGATTAAACCTACACACTATACTTGAAGATCCCTCCGTAATGCATACAGGACCCAAGTATATATATAAAGCTATATAGGCTATATAATGGCGTGTTTTGTAATAGTTATGTGATGAACATAAATAGATTATTATAATGGTGACAATTATTCACTACAGAGATATCAATTCGATGTTATCAATATGCATGCAATATCACTGAACAGTTATATAGGCCTTATAAATTATGACTCATCCATAACGAGTTATAGGCAAGGGCGTAGGAACCGGGGGGCTAGGGGCGCCAGTCCCCCAGTGAAAAATATGGTGGGGCGGAAGTATCATTCCA
>JAIPMN010062353.1:0-14094 GCA_020650975.1 Apostichopus californicus
ATTTTCGGGCACCTACTGAAAGGAGAATAATTTGCAGTGTGTTTTTCCTTTTTTTGGGGGGGGGGGGATTCAGACAACATGCTGAGAATGTTTCGGGCGCCTACTGAAAAAAAAAAATTTGCAGTGTGTTTTTAAATTTTTTGTGTGAAAATTCGGGCAATATGCTGAGAATTTTTCGGGCACCTACTGAAAGAAGAAAAAATGCAGTTGTGTTTTTCTATTTTTTGGGGGTGAAAATTCGGGCAATATGCTGAGAATTTTTCGGGCACCTACTGTCAGAAAAAAAAATTGCAGGGTGTTTTTTAATTTTTTGGTTGAAAATTCGGGCAATATGCTGAGAATTTTTCAGGCACCTACTGAAAGAAGAATATTTTGCAGTGTGTTTTTCATTTTTTTTGTGTGAATATTCGGGCATTATGCTGAGAATTTTTCGGGCGCTTACTGAAAGAAGAAAAATTTGCAGTGTGTTTTTCAATTTTTTGTGTGAAAATTCGGGCAATATGCTGAGAATTTTCGGGCACCTACTGAAAGAAGAATAATTTGCAATGTGTTTTTCAATGGTTAAACTGATATTATTATTATCGTTATTATTGTAACGACTTCCCCAATAATTATAACCATATGGAAGGGTAATAACACGGAAAATACAACCAAAATTTTTCGCGCGCTCTGCGCGCGTTCAACATCTTAATGTGCATATCATATAGCCATTGATCGGTTAGTGGCATGTGATGTAATAACCGATCAATGCCTATATGATATGCACATTAACATGTTGAACACGCGCGGAGCGCGCGAAAAATTTTGGTAATATTTTTCGGGCAAGTCGTTACAGCCCCCCCAAATCAAATTAGGCTCCTACGCCTATGATGACAACTATCCTAATGTTGTTTTAAACAGATGTCACTTAGACAGGTGGTTTAAATTATGCCTCCCTCTGGATTGATTCTTAACATTGTTAGAATTCTTTTGCGGAAACTGAAACCTTTGAAAATTGTTCTTCATTTCCAAAGAAACTGTTATTGAAGCTGGTATTCATGTATAGTATGAACATGTTACATGGTTAATTGTATGAGTATAAACATATTGAATTACATAACAACCAAACTATGGCTATTAATTCCAACGATTTTTATGACGGATATGTGAGAAAGTGTCTGTTTTGACAGATTTATATTGGAAATCAATATCTCCCTTGGAATGTGCTTTCACACAGAACAGAACTATGTGCATGCTTGACTATTTGACCAGGCATGTGAGAAATTGTCAAGACTTTGCAAATTGTTGTTCCCAAACTTTTCTATAAGTTTTCAAGTTCATTCATTCATGAAAAATCTTGGAGTATACACTTTTTTGCTGCCAGGTAGTAACCTCATGTCACCTCACCTGTTTCTTATGTACTGTATGTATGTGCGCATGCACACCCATACTTACGTGTGTGTATGTGCATACTAATGTAATTACATATGTATGTGACTTTTTGTAGGTATGTACATGTGTATGTATGTATGTATGTATGCGTGCGTATGTGCGTGCGTGTATGCGTGTATGCGTGTATGTATGTAAAAACATGAGAATAGAGCATAAATTTGAAGGAACTGGGTTTCTGCCTACGGGTAAAATCAATATCAAGTTATATTCTGATTTTCATTGCAAGCAATGTATCTTGTATTCTGTTATTTAAGTTTTTCATTAAAGGTCATGTATATTGCTCTCAAGTCATTGCATTCTAACTCCTTATCAAGGAATTTCCCATAGAAAACTGGGATCTTTTATTACACTGTTTGTCAAGTATCATATCAATTCCAAATGTCCTTGGATAATTGTCAAAGGTTTGATGTTGAAGAACAAATATGACCTTTACAGAAGCATTTTATACTTGAACACTGATTTATTAAGATAATGTACAATTACAGTGATAATGTTAAACAAACAAGCACAAGCATACATATACTTTTCTTTTGTGAACTTGGGAGTGAAAATAAGACTCTACCACTGACAAATTTCCATTCACCAGATATCAGCAAGTAAGATCAACTCAACTGAAACTTTATCACCTCAACAAATATATGATGTTATTTATCATATAAAGGCAATGTACAGATTGAAATCAAAATTCTGTCTTCAATTGTGATCACAATGAATACATGAAGGTGATAAATTCTATTGACGTTCTTCTTCCACAGCTCGCTGGAGCCCTCAATAGACTGGATCATGTGGAAAGTTGTGAATGTGTCATGCATTGTGAATACAATGGCCAAAGCTATGCTCATGGAGACAAGTGGATGGACGCATGTACCTCTTGTACATGCACGGTAAGGAAAAAAAATCATGTTACATGTTTAAGAATTAAATTATATTATTAGCTTAAATTTCCTCTGTTCCCTCCCCCCCCCCCCCATTTTGATACTTGTAGGGCTCACGTAATGTTGCAAGTCATCCTTTAAAGTGACAGTGTTGTACGTAGTCTGCTGATAGTATGGTAGTGTGTATATTTTGTTGCATACAGTTGCAGTGCATAATGCACTACATTTAACTTTTATAGGTTAAGGCAGCTACTATATGTCTGTTCTTTGTATAGTTTAACAGTATGTATTTGTAATTATCATCCTTTAAAGTGACAGTGCTTAAAGTAGTCTGCTGATAGTATGGTAGTGTAATTTGTGTTGCATACAGTCGCAGAGCATAATGCACTACATATAACTTTTATAGGTTAGGCAGCTACTATATGTCTGTTCTTTGTATAGTTTAACAGTATGTATTTGTAATTATCATCCTTTAAAGTGACAGTGCTTAAAGTAGTCTGCTGATAGTATGGTAGTGTGTATATGTGTTGCATACAGTTACAGTGCGTAATGCACTACATTTAACTTTTATAGGTTAGGCAGCTACTATATGTCTGTTCTTTGTATAGTTAACAGTATGTATTTGTAATTATCATCCTTTAAAGTGACAGTGCTATAAGTAGTCTGCTGATAGTATGGTAGTGTGTATATTTGTTGCATACAGTCGCAGAGCATAATGCACTACATTTAACTATTATAGGTTAGGCAGCTACTATATGTCTGTTCTTTGTATAGTTAACAGTATGTACTTGTAATTATCATCCTTTAAAGTGACAGTGCTTAAAGTTGTCTGCTGATAGTATGGTAGTGTGTATATTTGTTGCATACAGTTGCAGTGCACAATGCACTACATTTAACTTTTATAGGTTAGGCAGCTACTATATGTCTGTTCTTTGTATAGTTTAACAGTATGTATTTGTAATTATCATCCTTTAAAGTGACAGTGCTTAAAGTAGTCTGCTGATAGTATGGTAGTGTGTATGTGTTGCATACAGTTGCAGTGCACAATGCACTTCATTTAACTTTTATAGGTTAGGCAGCTACTATATGTCTGTTCTTTGTATAGTTTAACAGTATGTATTTGTAATTATCATCCTTTAAAGTGACAGTGCTTAAAGTAGTCTGCTGATAGTATGGTAGTGTGTATATTTGTTGCATACAGTTGCAGTGTATAATGCACTACATTTAACTTTTATAGGTTAGGCAGCTACTATATGTCTGTTCTTTGTATAGTTTAACAGTATGTATTTGTAATTATCATCCTTTAAAGTGACAGTGCTTAAAGTAGTCTGCTGATAGTATGGTAGTGTGTATATTTGTTGCATACAGTTGCAGTGTATAATGCACTACATTTAACTTTTATAGGTTAGGGCAGCTACTATATGTCTGTTCTTTGTATAGTTTAACAGTATGTATTTGTAATTATCTAAAATCATATTTTGGATGTTTATGTTTCAGGGTGGAGAAGCGGTCTGTGCACCTGCTGTCTGTGAACCAGTGTACTGTAAGAATCCAGTTTATCAAGATGGTGAATGCTGTCCATCATGTCTCAGTAAGGGCTCATTTAAACACTCTTTCAAACTCTTTTAATCTTATCCTCACTTTATGACTCTCCTCATTTATGTTTTACTTCTACCATACTATTAAATAGTAACTATTTTCAGTGTTGTTCATGTTGGCTCTTGCAAACTACCCACTCCCCCCTCTCCCCCCCTTTTCCTTCTGTCTGTTACCATGATATATAGATTGTCAGATGTCAGTGACTAAGATTGTGTATGTAATTGGATACATGGTTTGGCAATAAGAAGACCACATTATGTAGTCAGCCTAATGGCAGGTGTGGTCATAAAGTACCACAGTGAGAAGTAACATTGACATAGACACGTAACTGACATCACTATGAGCTACCAAGAGTTTTGTGAATTTTATTGTCATTGAGCATTCACCATCACTCCTTCATATGTTAATTTGTCCAACTGTAAGTACCACAAATTCCAGGTTATATCCTGGTAGACTTTTAGCTCTGAGAGGTCAATCTGTGTGATCAGTGGTTTCCATATGCAGTGTACATCTCTCCAGAGCTGTAGACTACGGAAGACTAATGCGGCCATGACATAAACAAAACAAAAACACGGATATATATACAAGACAAAATTTTTACTACGAAAAACAAAATATATACTACGAAAAACAAAATTTTCACTACGAAAAACAAAATTTTTAATACGAAAAACAAAATTTTTGAAACGAAAAACAAATTTAAAAAAACAAAAACAAAATTTTAAAACGAAAAACAAAATTGTTAAACGAAAAGCAAAATGTTCTCGTAGTAATTGTGCTGTTGTACATGAACCGTAGGCCTAATACACGAGTACATATCAGCTATCTGATTTTGTTTTTAGTTTTAAAAATTTTGTTCTTCGTTTTAATTTTTTTTGCTTCTATATATATCCGTGCTTTTTTTTTTGTTTTTGCCATGGCCGCATTAGTCTTCCGTAGTTAACAGTTTAAACTTTGCTTCACTGAGTCAAAATTACAAAGCATTCGCACTTCACTTGACAACTGAAGTGAGTTGGATGGATGCCAAGGGAATACGATATTGATATTGTGCTGTACCAAACTTAACCATAAAATTCACTTTTCCACCTTTGAAGGAAACTGTTCTGCTTCGAATGGGGCTGTGATTCACCACAATGAATATTACTACCAGAAGTATCGTGGCACTTTCTGCTCCAAGTACCAGTGTCAGGTAAAGAACTAGCTCTCATTAGTGCAATCATTGGAAGGATGAAACTTAAAACATTCAGTTAGTTCTATCAGTTTATTACAAGTCAGTTACCTCTCTGGATTTCAATTTTGAAGAAGATTTCAGTTTTGAAGAAGTTGTAAAGCTGAACTATGAATTAACTTTGAAGACATTGTAGGATTTATTTAGTACTCTGATGAAAAACATTTTGCACTTTTGGTTGGGAATGAACCTAGTTACTAGATTGTAATTGTTTTCACTTCCTTACTGTAAGTTAATTCAATCTTCATTACTATGTTATAGAGGAAACAGAGCCTCACGTAAGATTGTAGATGGGTATGGAATATCTATCATCAATGTACTAACAATTTTAGGGACAATTATTGCACATGTGAGTAAAATGTTAGGGCAGGATGGTCCAAATTGTAAATTTTTATAAAAGGACAGTGACGGTGAAATGAATTTCCCAGCTGTTGTCTACGATACGTCAATATGCAGCTTTTAGGTAGCTATTGCATCTTAGTTTTCAAATTATTATGATGCAATTTGGTATATTCTCCACCATTTATTTCCCTGAGGTAACTATTATATTGTTCAGTTATAATTGCTATGAATTATTTCTTCACACCCTCAAATATGCAATCATCTTGACAATTTGCTTAATTTTGTGAAGACAATGATTTTAGCACCTACTTTTTATGTGCTAATTAGGTTAGTCCTGGATGTATCTGCTTTGGTCTTGTTTTAACTTTGTGTAAATGGTAATCATTTTATAAGGCAAGTAACATAGTTTCCCTAGGTTCTCAAAATTAGTATTTACAGCTAACTGTATTTTCTGTAGTCATATAGTTGTATGCAGGGAGATGTTTTCATATCAACACAGCTAGCTGTTTTAAACCATTCACTACTACATATCAAATGTGACAGTTGCAGTCTGTATACATCTTTAGCATGGGATACTGGTATAATGTTCTTTGGGGTTCAAAGTTTCACTGTATACTTGTTTTAATGGTAACCATAGTAAGTAAAACATGACTGAAATGATGAGTGTTTTCTTGTTATCGATTTAAAGGAGTTGTTAAACTGTTCTCTCCACAGGATGGAACAAAGAGGCAGATATCACAGGACCCTCTTTCCTCAGTGTGTACCACACCCAGCTGTCCAGCTGCTCAGAGATTCAGCATCCCTGGTAGCTGCTGTCAGTTCTGTGAAGGTGTGTATGTATTTGCTACTGCTTTGTGTTTGGTATTTTATGCAAATCTGGATACTTTGCTTGAACGTTAATAGTGATAAAGTCCCAGACAGTTCTATTAGTCCACGACGGTGACACCAAATGAAATTAAGGAATTGCTTAACTTTTGTAGAGACATGAGTTTCTGTACTTTGTGTGTATTGTTTATGTACTCACTAATGAACAGCACAGTGTGTAAATGGTTGTAACTATGAAGATGTCTTCGTTATATTTGAAGGAAAATCCAAATATGTGTGAATATTATATGAAAGAATGAGTTAAAGTTATGCCCCACAAGTTAAACTTATTTTATAAAGTTCCTTAGTGTAATAGCTCATCCTAAAGTGTAGTTGTAAATCATTGTTTTATCCATTAATGGCTCACCTGTTGTTTTTACCCTATATTTTTCACAGGTCATGATTTCTGCAATGCTGAAAACTTGTGTACCGCACCAAAGATCTGTCTCTCGCACTCTACCTACCACGAATGTGTCTGTCCTGGAGGATTTAAAGGAGTAGGAGATACCTGTGTGGATGTTAATGAATGCGCAGAGGGCTCTAATGCAGTCATGCACTGCCAAGAAGGAACCGTTTGTATCAACATTCAAGGCTCGTACAGATGTGACTGTCTACCTGGTTATTCAAGGGCTAGTGATACCCATTGCACCAGTAAGTTTGATAAATTGCACTGTACACCTTTTCTCTACCCACTGGGACTAAAGGTATCTTCAACTGTGAAGGATCTGTTGGGATCAGATGTATATTATTCAGTTGTCAAAATTGATATAACTTGGCAGTTTATTAATGTTAATAAATTAGTAAGTAAATTTCTGAGTGCAATTATTTCTAATATCAGGCTGTGACAGTCTACCTGGTTATTTAAGGGCTAGTGATACCCATTGTACCAGTAAGTTTCATCAATTCCTGTGTACACCTTATCTCTACCCACTGGGACTAAAGGTATGAACTGTGAAGGTTCTGTTGGGGTCAGATGTATATTATTCAATTGCCAAAATTTTCATAACTTTGCAGTTAATTAATGTTAATAAATTAGTAAGTAAATTTCTGAGTGCAATTATTTCTAATATCAGGCTGTGACAGTCTACCTGGTTATTTAAGGGCTACTGATACCCATTGCACCAGTAAGTTTCATCAATTCCTTGTACACCCTTTTCTATACCCACTGGGACTATAGGTATCTTCAACTGTGAAGGATCTGTTGGGATCAGATGTAAATTTATTCAATCGCCAAAATTTTCATAACTTTGCAGTTTATTAATGTTAATAAATTAGTAAGTATATTTCTGGGTGCAATTATTTGTTATCAGGGTAAGAAATGAAAATTTGTAATCATATTAAACTTTATTTCTATATTTCAGTGCAAATCCCATCCCACTCCCACTCCTACCCAGCTCTCACCCTCACCCTCATCCCATCCCACTCCTACCCCCATCCCATCCCATCCCAATCTCACCCCACCCCTCATCCAATCCCACTCCTACCCCCATCCTACACCCACCAAGCAAATCACAGGTTATGTACTATTTACCTACTGCTATGCTGTAGTTGATGGAAGCAGTTACAGTTTTGAAAGTTTGATACATTGTCAAAATATGCAATTGATTAGTGAACCATGCTATATGATTAGTTCATATATATTTTCCTTTGACTACGATAGGGATTGATGAGTGCTCCCAAGGAGGCCATAACTGTTCTGGTGATGCTACTTGTGTTGATGTCGTAGATGGTTTCTCTTGCATCTGTAACGATGGTTTCATTGGCAATGGCGAAACTTGTATCCGTAAGTTATTTTGCAGCATTTTAGGTGTAATAAAATGATGATGATGATTATGATGGTTAGGATAGAGCATTGGTTCTCAACTAAAGCCTCGTTATGGGCAATTCCATGGTAACGGAAGGACATTGGGACTAATTTTCTGACATTTGAACAAGTATATCATGAATATCCCCATTAATTACAACAAATAATTGTCATCATTGACTAGCTATAACTACGTACTTCAATTTCCACATATTTTTTTTTACACAAACCCTTCCCATTTTTGAAATATGAATATTAATGAGGTCGGTAACGGAAGGACAGCAAACGGACAAGGGTTTTCACACGTCTTGAGTTTATTGTAAAACTCGGTGAATTCTATGGAGTAATCTTATTTTAGAGGTGAGAAATGTTATCCCAATAATGTTTCCTATACTGTACCACTTTTCCATTCTGATGTTATTGCTTTAGTTTTCTAGAAATATTGTGCTAATTAAAGTTAATTGGTAACGGAAGGACGGTAACGGAAGGACGGTAACGGAAGGACAAAAGGTCCACTCAGTTACAGTGTGCAAGAGTATATCACATGTTTGTTTGTACTTTTAGATTCAATCACTTCCCATTAATTAGCAGGTGATTATTCCTAAAGTAGTAGGACTTCAGCTGAAGTTGATTATCATTTTAGAATAAATTCAGTTGAATATAGTGATAGTTGCTTCAACTTCTTCAGTTTCGCTTTTTCAGTTATTGACATACAGTTAATTAACATAATGTGATTAGTTGATAATTAGAAATAACTCCCATATTTTGGCTTTTGATGGTCAATACATTGTTATAGTTCACATTGGAATGTTGGTTCTGACAATTCTATTATGGTGTCAACATGTGATATACACTTCTTTGCAAACTGTAACTGAGTGGACCTTTTGTCCTTTCGTTACCGTCCTTCCGTTACCAAATTTACCATGGAATTGCCCCTTAGTAGATATAAACATCACTCTCAGAATCAACAACACCCACAGGATGCTGTATACAATATATATGTATGCATGCAATGATATTTGCTTTTAATCATAGGCAAATGACTCAATTATCTGACTGGAAAAAAAAATTGTCCTTCCGTTACTGTCCTTCCGTTATCAAAATGGTAACGGAAAGACAGGTTTTAATCAATCATAATGAACAAACGAAGAGGACCAGGGTGAAACTAATTATTTCATTTTCTTGGCCAATCTAAACTTGCTTTGAAGATGAACTTTCATTTTAATCATGCTGCAACTTTTTCTGAAAAACTAAAAAAAGTTGTATTTTCGGTAACTGAAGGACATTTCAAGTGGCAAAAATACCGAAGGCCATTAAAGCGGAACCAATGAGGAAAAGGGGCGAAAATATTATCCATTCAGTTTTCCATGATCTATACTCTCACATGGTAGTGGCTGATATCATTTATATACTCGCTGTCAATTAGCAGTGACGAATAGTTTTTATTACCAATCATCCAATTTTATGTATCTACTCCTGAATTTTCATTACCCATATATTTTCATTCCAAAATGCATGAAACTTGCATTTCTGAACCCGATTCTGGAAAATATGGACTCTTAGCTTTCATTTGACACCAAATTTACTATTGTCACACACTTTTAATTTTTTGGGTATCATGTCCACTTTCTCATGGAATTGCCCTTATGCATCCATTATAGACACAAAGTAACCTGTCCCTAACTCCACACTCTCTGCTGGTACTAATTTGTAGCTAATAATCACATAATCATGAACATGCACATCATTGCCAAACTTTTAGTTTATTCACAGATAACGGGCCAAAATGGGCCACGTGGGAAAAATAAGTTGGATTGAAGGGTCACACAGGACGATAATCTCACTGTACCTAGATTGAGCAATTTATAGATCAGGCCAATAGGATTCTCAGGCTTAAAGGGTGTGAAGACTCGCGCAAAAAGAAACGTCTAATGCCGGTAATCTGACCTAGTTTCGAATGAGGTGTAACAGAAGTGTTAGACACCACCATCGACCCCAGAAAATACACACACAGCTTGCTGCCGTCAGTAATTAGACACTAGTGTACAGTCAATACATGCAGCTAGGGTCAATACCCACAGCACAGTGTACAAACAATACAGCGATGGACATCTCAGGTCCAGCTAAAGATAACAAGGTATCACGTTTCATTACTGTACTGTCTGCATTTTGTAGCGACACGAACAAAACATCACTTGCCAGCAACGGAAAGTTGCTTTTTCAGATGGCCGCACGCGGTTTGGGGCGAGTCTTCAATGCCTTTAAGGTTCAAGGGCTGCATACCTGATTAGTTCAAGGTCCAGACCATTGTTTTGTCGGGCCCAATGTTAAGGACCACTAACAAAGTGACAAAAGCTTACAAATACACAAGTTGTGAAAACAGATGGGACAGGTGGATTAATGAATTAGGAGATGTAATTTAAGAAAGTAACAGCAAAAAATACAAAGGTGCAACCATTTAGCTGCAAATATATTGTAACAAAAATGCTCACTTTCATTGTTAGGTGATGTTACTTTACAGTAAGGGAAAATGTAACATTTCAGTCAACAGTGAAGAAACAATACAAACAGCGATTTATGTTCATTGAAATCAAATGTTTCATATTCCCTGGTTTTCATTTTACAGCTGAATGCTTCCCTGCTTGTCAGAATGGTGGACAGTGTGAACTATCCGGAGAATGTACATGTCCTAGAGGCTTTAAAGGAAAACAATGTCAGAATGGTAAGCATAAATTCAAATGAGTTAAAGAGGATGGTCACATAATCAGTACTGGTTGTTCTCCATTTTTCAGTTTGTCAAGAGTTACCAATAGTATAAAAAAATTTCATGAACAGTGTTCTGACTAACCACATGATACCAAACATGAAGACAGCAAATATTTCATTATTAATTGTGATATGGATGACACACCATGTGATGCTGCAGCTTGTTATCTATAAGTTTGTCTGCTTACTAGAAGTAGAACACTATCTTACAATAAAGAAACAATATAGTACTGTTCTGTAAAATTTTAAAGAAGTTTTGAAGGATTCTTGTTTTTTGCCCTATAATTGTTCATTTGTTCTAAGCTTCTTTCTTTTTAGCTAATCATATGTATGTATATTAGATCCTCCTGCAAGCAGGAACTCGCAAAGAAGCCTCATTGGCTTATCAAAGCCGCAAGCTGACTGAAGTCAGTCTCTTAGATTCATATTTTAACGTTCATGATTATGAATTGTCAATTGTCAAAAACTCTGTAACTGGACGACATACATTAATCTTGGAGTGACTCAAACTCGGAACCTTATGATTGAAAGGCACCGGCGTTAACCACTGAGCTAACACTCCCACATATTTGATATACATTATTCCATTTTTCAACTAAAAGGAAATATTGCCTCTGATCTTTACTTAGCATGAAAGGCAGATAAGAAATTTGTTTTCGTATTGACATTGCATGTATGCGAGCCAATAAATGGGATGGAAAAACAAACTGGAGAATGATTGATTGATAGCTATGTTGATTGATACTTTGGTAAAGAAATGTAAATATATGTTGTCTAGATCACTTAATGTTGTGAATGATTGGATAGTTACAGCAGATTACTTGTTGCAGAATAACAAAGACATCACATCATGATGAGAAGCTATGAATATTTTAAAACACTCCAGATACAGTAGGTACATATATGTATTTTATGTATGTATTTTAGATCCTCCTGCAAGCAGGAACTCGCGAAGAAGCCTCGTTGGCTTTTCAAAGCCACAAGCTGACTGAGACAGTCTCTTAGATTCATATTTAACGTCCATGATTATGAATTGTCAATTGTCAACAACTCTGTAGCTGGACGACATACATTAATCTTGGAGTGACTCGATCTCGGGACCTTATGATTGAAAGGCACTGGCGTTAACCACTGAGCTAACACTCCTATAATATATCATCCTATATATGTTAAAGCAGATGGTTGCACTTCATTCTAGCTTCAGAGTTCATGTCAGGAATCACTCTTCTCATTTCACAATTGAAGTAAGTGTGGGCATTACTTGTCTGTTAGTTGGTTTTACTTTTTAAATAGGACATTTTTCTCAGGGATTTAGACATCGCTTCTGGCATAATGTAACAAAACTGAAGTTCTGTTTTCAAGTTTATTCAATGCTTAAATAACGTGTAAAATAATTTGGTAGAGTCAATTGAAGGGATGTCTATTAAATTCTTTACTCAAACTTTTTACCTTTTCCTAGATGTGGATGAATGTGAACGCCAAATCGATGATTGCACAGGAAACTCTCAATGCGTAAATCTTGTGGGAAGTTTCCACTGCGAATGTAACGTAGGCTTCGGGAGGACAGGAGCCATCACCGACAACGGGGAAAGCTGCGAAGGTAAGAAAGTTGCTTCCACTCTCTGTTACAGATACAAAATGTTTGGTGCTTAATTAAAGTTTAACGTGTAAAGAGAAGTGATTTTGACAGACAAACTCAGCAGAGTGAAGTTTATACCAAACATTTCATACAAAGCCTGCAGCACAATTGCCAAAGCCTTCCAAACTTTGGAATGCAAATAGTTTATTCTTCTTTGCAGCAATTTTTAGTGACCTTTTTTTAGCTGCACAAAAACATTTCAAGTTGTGATATCACTTAAAGCATATATTTAAATTCATGGAAATGTTAATTTGAATGCCTTATGAATGCTTTATTTTTTATTTGATGGTTAGATATTGACGAATGTGTAGATGGCCACACATGTCATAAGGGGACTCTCTGCAATAATCTGCAAGGTAGCTATGAGTGTCGATGCTCTCCCGGGGGTAACTGTGACCCCAATTGCTGGATTTCAAAGAAGAAGTCCAAGAAAGACGGAAGTACATGGGATCAAGGTTGCCAGAGTTGTTCTTGTGAGGTGAGGAAAATCATAACTTTTGAGGAAAGGTTCTATAGATATTGAAACTTGAATTTAAAATTGAAACCAATTTGATGATGAAAACTTTATTCCCATGATTCCGCTTGACGTTCTTGCAGAATATATAAGAGAGTGCACATCTTACTCATGTAACTTGAGAACCACACAGTTCTCACATATTACTCTACATATTACTCTACATATTACTCTACATATTACTCTACATATTACTCTACATATTACTCTACATGTTACTCTTCATATTACTCTACATATTACTCATGTAACTTGAGAACCGTACAGTTCTCACATATTACTCTACATATTACTCTACATATTACTCTACATATTACTCTTCATATTACTCTACATATTACTCTACATATTACTCTACATATTACTCATGTAACTTGAGAACCACACAGTTCTCACATATTACTCTACATATTACTCTACATATTATTCTACATATTATTCTACATATTACTCTACATATTATTCTACATATTACTCTACATATTACTCTACATATTACTAATGTAACTTGAGAACCACACAGTTCTCACATATTATTCTACATATTACTCTACATATTACTCTACATATTACTCTACATATAATTCTACATATTACTCTTCCTATAACTCTACATTACTCTACATATTACTCTACATATTACTCATGTAACTTGAGAACCGTACAGTTCTCACATATTACTCTACATATTACTCTACATTACTCTACATATTACTCTACATATTACTCTACATATTACTCTACATATTACTCATGTAACTTGAGAACCGTACAGTTCTCACATATTACTCTACATATTACTCTACATTGTACTCTACATATTACTCTACATATTACTCTACAAACTACTCTGCATATTACTCATGTAACTTGAGAACCACACAGTTCTCACATATTACTCTTCATATTACTCTACATAAAACTCTACATATTATTCTACATATTACTCTACATATTATTCTACATATTACTCTACATATTACTCTACATATTACTAATGTAACTTGAGAACCACACAGTTCTCACATATTA
>JAIPMN010062355.1:0-10239 GCA_020650975.1 Apostichopus californicus
TCCACCTGGTCTAGGCCAGTGTTTGTAAAATGTGTGGCTAATTAAAATATTACAATCATTGTACAAATATAATAGAAATTGGAAGGAAATTTAAGGTCTTGCACCTTCATCGATTGGACAGATCGAAAAGACATCAAAGAGGATAGTCTTAAATACTTCCACATACTTTTGTCTTGTCTTTTTAATTCTTGATACCATCTGATCCCAAACTATATAAACAATGCAATTCAGTAAATGGCAATTGGAAGGAAAGGTCTTTCTAGATCACTGGTTGGTGAATTTCTTGATGGATTGGAAATGTAGCAACGAGGACAGCCTTTAAATTGTTCCACATGACTTTGTATTGAATTTTAATTCTTATTACTATCTGATCACAAAATGTATTAATAAAGCATAAATAAATAGCAAAGTTTCACTTCCATTAATGAAGAAAGAACGCGAAAATACATTGAGAATTACTGATAATCAAAATATATCATTATAAGAGTAATGCAATTCAGTAGCATGATAAAACATATATCAAAATATTCTTGGGAATTTCTGATTCTAGGCCTACTTTGTAAGTGATTATTACTTATATCACTAGTACCGTTGGACGGCGAAGTTTCCAGAAGCCATTAGAATTATTTGTAATCCATTAACTGACGTGTGAAAATGTAGGAACGGGATGGGGTCGGTGGGGGGGGGGGGGTAGGTGTCTTGTAGTTAGATCAATTGATATCTGCATTACTTTGGGTAACACTTGCATAGTTCTCGTAAAATTGCCAAACAGTCGCCACCAAATTCAAACAGCTGCATTAAACTGTATTACTATTTCTAATGAGAAGTTGTTGTTGTTTTTTCTTTATTTAAGTTGCATGTACAAGAATTTTTTTAGTTAAAGCACGGAACAAAGAGTCCGTACTTACTATTCTCAGCTGTCAGTACGTAGCTGGCATGAAATAAAAAAGTTGAAAAATGACAATATTTATGTCCATTTTGGTGTCAACTTGTAATGTCGCAAGAGCAGCACATTGGTATTCTGGCAGGTAACTTCACATATGTATCATTTGTATATGTATGGAACTGCCTGTAGTTTAGGATGCACCGGAAATGAGACATGGACACACAGCTCACTCTGTCTAAACTCATAGCATACAACACTTCCTTTCGTGTATTAAACAACTTCGTTTAATTCATCATTGGTATCTTGATCCATATAGATTCCATAACACTTGACGTTTAACTTATATATGTAATTCGTCCAAGATCCGGCGGGGTACAGCGTAACAATAACAACTTAGCGGTACATTGAACGTTAGAAACCGCACAAAAATACATTGGTGCACCTTGTAAGTAACACGAGCATGCAACGATACATAAATGTTCCTATATATCATGATGAAGACCATGGTCATCGTCATTGTCGTCGTCATCATCGTCAAATACTATTAGGGTCGAGTGGAACGATATGGACATCATACACTGCCGATCCCCACCCCCTCCCCCTTTACAAACTCTTCTCATACCCATTAAACAAGATTCAAAGAACACAAGTCTAACAGAGGATATCGAATACTAGTATAGCATTTTCATAAGTAAAACTTGGGCGCATGCGTGACTCTACAGGGCAAGAGCGCTTTCACTTAAGATGTTTTTACTGAAAAAAGGCTATTAAAAGAGGGGCCACCGCCCCCCCCCCCAAAGGGGGAATAGACACATTCATTATCTATTACCATTATATACATTGTTCATTCCAATGGGGAGAAGGGTGGCGGTGGAAAAATACCCCTTGTAAAAAAAATATCGATGGCTCTTTGGATGCATGCCCAAAGTGACCTTAATGATAAACAAATTGAAACTCATGTAGATAATAGTTCACGGTGTGGTTTCTATAATAGTGTATGAACTGTTCTTCTAGACCCACTCGCCATGTTGTCTGAAAATAGGTCACTATTGCATATTTTAATGGAGTGATGTTATCTTTTCAAAGAACTGCATGATCATGAGAAACAACTCGTAACCCTCTCATACCTTAAACAACCTTAATCAACTGATGAAATAAATCTCTTACTCCTATGTGCATGACCTTTTGACCACATAACTTATTTTTTTTTACGAAGTTATAAGAAAAAAACAAACAATGGGTCCCTGAGTTTTGGTCCCTACATTTACTCAATGGCCCACTCTGTCAAATATGCAATTTATTTTTGGAAAGATATAAGTAAAGATATCGGTCAATGTAAATATGCAAGTTGTAGATGTTGGCATCTAAGTTTATCTTTTGTTTTGTCAATGATACAACATTGAGAAGTATTTAAGTAGCCAAACGATAATATAATGTAATTATGTAAGTATGCATATGATGGTATCTAGCTTTATCCTATGTGTTGTCGTAGCTACGAATTTTTGCTATTGTTATATATGTGATAATGTTATACCAGTATAAGCGCGACAGGGTAATACAGGGTTGCGTTTAGTTACACGTGCCAGGTTACATGTTTGATCGGACCCTGATTTGAGTGTGCAACTATATGGAATAACCGCAATGTCCACTCTGGAGCAGTGGTAACACAACATTCATTGATCACTCAATCCCCCCCCCCTCCCCAATAATAGTTTAGTTTAAGTTAGTTTTGAGACCCAGTTATCAGGAAGCCTTACAGTAAATTATTTGAGACCCTATCCGTGTTAGAACGTGGATGAACACCGGTTTCTTTCAAGCCTTCTCTTTCCGATTTGTTTAATTTAAAGAATAACGAGGCTCTCATTCCTGCTTCTGGGACCGCCATTTAACGTCCCCATCTGGCAAGAGTGTATATCACAGCAGCTGACGACTTTCTCAAATACTGAAGGTAGGCAAAAACATCCCTTTCGACATCACTGCAGTGCAGCCATGACGAACAAAGTTGTATCGAAACCAAGTGAAGAATAGAAACAAACCCCTTTTCCCAAGTTCACATATCATAGATACCAAATCCACGGAAGACTCCGCACATCACCACTGCATTGCAGCGATTTTTGAATAGGTCAAGAGAATCTGGTTTCTGGCGGAATTTTGATCCGGGAACCTAAGGATTGTGGGGCGGACAATCTAACCGCTGAACCACGCGTTTGCCTCATTGCACCTTTTTGTTACGATTACCTCATTAGCAGGGACAAAATGTTTCATCGATATTTTATAAATATTCAAATATAACAACATTTTGGATCAGTGCCCCATTTTGGTCAACATTCCGTTATTAAATTAAGTGTTCTCGAAACTAGCTGATAGGCTGGTTATGTTGTTATATGGGCAATATTCATCATTATCAGTGGCATAACTATGCCGGTGCAACATCACAGGGCTCAGACCACAGGGGTGGGGGTACAGTGACAAGTATACACTCATCTGCCTAAGCCTAGTGTTGATATTAAAGGTGCAGTCGGTAAAACCGCACGGGCATCCATTTACATGTACATATGTGCACTTTCTTTATTCTGCCAAGGCTTGGAATTTGCGAACATTAAATGGGCCCTACAATCGAATATCTGACATCATAGGTCGGAAACTATGCCCACCCTAGGAGTGAATATATTTGTTCATATGCCTATACATCAACTGAATTGCTGCAGGCCTATCAGTAAGTAAATATGTGTATGTGGATGCTAGTACTGTATCAGTTAGTACTGTACATGGGTGTGTGTGTTAGGAGTAGGGGGGGGGGGGAGATACCATAAAATGTCTGGACTGCACCGTTTTGCTTCTGATAACATATTATCGAAGTGTGAGGGGGAAACAAGTCAAACAACAATGCTAATAACATGCAGTGTTCCCCAAATTGACTGTTTAATAGGAGGGGGACTCAAATAACTGCTGATGAGTGATATATGTTATGCCAAGTGTGTATGCATCCTTGTGGAATTGAATCCGGTGTCTTATCATAAGTCACTAATCGGGTTCCAGAGGCGGTGTGTGGATGTGGATGCTAGTAACTGTATCATTAAGTACTGTACATGGGTGTGTGTGTGTGTTAGGAGTAGGGGAGGGGAGATACCATTAAACGTCTGGACTGCACCGTTTTGCTTCTGATAATATATTATCGAGGTGTGAGGGGAAAAAACAATGCTTATAACATACAGTGTACCCCAAATTTATTGCTTAATGGGAGGGGGACTCAAATAACTGCTGATGAGGGATATATGTTGTGCCAAGTGTGTATGCATCCTTGTGGAATTGAATCCGGTGTCCCATCATAAGTCACTGATTGGGTTCCAGAGGCGGAGCTACCATATTTTTACCAGGTGGTCAAGCCCAAGATCAAACATGTACATTTGGTGTTTAGACCTTTAGAAAATTAAAAATCTGTCCACTGATGACTTCAGTAGCTGCAACACATTTTTATTGAACTGCTATTCTGTAATTACAGCAGCAAATTGCGAATAATATTGAGTACAATTATGAAGAAACTGTTTGTTTCCAGAAGTGCCCATTCCAGTACATTAGAACAGACTCGACTGGCTCAAGTCTGAGTCCAAGACCCAAGTCCTCTGGACTTGAGTACTCTAGCACTGGCGATGTTAAAGAATTATATTTAAAGGTTTGCCACTGAGAAAATAGGAGTTTCACCCACAAAATAACAACTTTAAAAATGAACTTGAATATGCCCTGACACAATATTAGTACAGTGATATTCTAAGTGGCAGAGCGCGTCAAGTAACATGCTGAAAACCCTTGTATTAAGAAAATGTCAAACTACCAATTTATTTACCTTTTTTTTGGGGGGGGGGGTGGGTGGTTTCAAGATTATTGGGACATTGAGAACTATTAAATAACTTCCTCCTTCACACTTGCGTAAAACCTTTAGAATAAACGATATGAAAAAAAAACACTTAGGTGACACTAAAATTTGTTGTAACTTTATCAAAATACGCTTTTGCTAAGACTGTAGTCATGTACCATTTGAAGTGTTCTATGAGTAAATTAAAAATACCAAAAGAAAAAGAAAATTACAAACATGCATATTATGGCAAACCATACCTTTTCACTAAGTTATGTAATTACTCTAATCCTCTTACAGCACTTGGGGCAACATCGATGCATGATATAAAACTTTAGTTGGGTGACATATATACCATCCACAGACTATACGGGGGTTCATAATATTGAAAGAAGTGATGGTCATGGAATAGTTGAGGAGCTCTAGGTTAGTCCATGATACTAGTATATAGTATGAATCAGTGACACATGCACGTATTACCTCCATTCTCTATAGATAGCCTACAAAGGAAGGGGACAGTGGCGGAGCGTCCATACAGTCAGGGGGGGCGGACTCAAATGGACTACTGGCGCCCTTTTCATCTTTTTACCACTTTTTACTTATTCGCGATTATTGACTTTTTTATTGTGCTCTCATCTACCTATTGACATTTGTCACATTTTGTTGGTGTAATTTTCTGACAAAATGGCGATAACACCTATTTATTCTTCGTTTATCTGCAAATTAGCAAGGCCCGGAAAGGGTCATTTCCGGCGATCTAGAGTGTATCTTTACTCAAAAAATTTATGTGCGCTCCGCGCCAACCAATGGTGGCGCTCCGCTTAGATAATATCGAAAGCGCCCCTACATACCATTATCGCCCCCCTGACCAATACCCCTAGCTCCGCCACTGGAAGGGGATATGGGCAGGCATCATGCAACGTCACTTTACACATTACCAACATTGGGTTTTAGCCTATTAATATATATCACAAGTTTTATTCCACTGATTTCTATCTGGTGAAACCACTAAGCAATGTGATGTTACTGGGGTAATATGTACTTGCATACGGTACTATCACCATTAATTTCATACCAACTGAGACAATGCTAACAGTTACAATTGTATTAAAAATAAAACCTTAATGATAAAATGACAATAATGATCATCTACTACCCATGAATAATAACATATAACCATTATGATTTAAATTTGATGTGTTCTTCGGGAGATATAGTATTCAACTAGTCTGCTTGGTGACACACACTCACACATACACACCCACACACACTACGTAGGTACGTAGCTCTAGCTCTAGCTTCTTACATAGGAGATATTGTGTCTACTGCGTTGTTTTGCACACTGGGGTAAACACATGACCTTTGACCTCCATGAAGAAGACGTTTCTTGCTCTCAACATTTGGCATAAGCATAGCAAGTATAATATTGTTCCGAGCTTCCCTGCTGGATATGTCATGTTTAAAAGGTTTTTGTTTTGAAAATTGACTTCTGATGACCTCAACTTAAGCTTACCTTTACGTAAAATAATATAATTTTTTGGTACTTATCATATCATACATCTACATACATCTTCGGTTAACGTATGTTAAGTATGAAATTCCTGTAAGCTTCCCTTGTGAAGAAAGCGTCCCAAACGGACACACCTAGTAGACGGTTGCCGTTTTATAGTCTACTGTATAGGCTAGGCTATATCCTACTGTGCATAGTCTAGACTGAAGAAAATAAATACAACGAATATCATAATTACTAACTTCAGCCTTTTCAATATTCCACGAAAACGGAAATATTCCACGAAAACGGCTTTTTTTTCTTCAAGAAATTGAATAATTCTGTAAACATTTCAACTTACCTAATCACAAATTAGAAGCGTATTAAAACAATCTTCTACGTTACCGAAGCATGTTTCTTCGCAATTGCGACGCCCAAGAAATATGTTTTCAGCTACCAAACCATATACTACACTTGGTAAGGTGAGCATCAACAGTATACCTACACACTGTTCTATCACATGCATTGCCGTTGCGACAAAAAGGGAAAGACCGGACATTATTTCTATTATGTTGTGCTGTTCTATCAAAAGGGAAAAGTCCATACATTATTTTGATCCCTAGTGTACGGAAGCCTAGAAGAGGCAGTACTATTAACTATCACACATTGCAAAACCAGGGGAGGGGGAATAAAAAAAAAACGTTTTAACGAAATACAGCAGGACTGTAGTATAGTTAAGATCTTTGAGAAAAAATAACAACATCTGAACGTTACCTCTTAACTTCAAGACGTTTAATATTCTGAAAATGACAGTTTTTTGGACGGAGACATTGTCCTCTCTGTAGACTGTGTTAAAGGGTAAAGTTCCATACAGTTCTGTTGTGACGATGCGAACAAAATGTGAAAAACAATAAAGATGTGAAAATAACCCCTTTTCACACTTTCAGAAAAATACCAAAGGATGCATAACCGTAATTTACAATGGTTTTAATATTTTTGTTCAGATATTCAGAGTTTCCCTGTGATTTATTTACTTATTTTCTCACTGAGCTTACATCTGTAAATGTGTAAGTCATCAGAACTATTACCAGGTAACCTTTGAGGTCGTCTACACTTTGCGAAGATGGCGCCGGACACAATTTCTCAACTTTTACCATTTTGTGGGGTTACAGATTCTCCTAAAATCTTTTGTTTAAGTTGGTACCATTTTACGCGACATCAGTCATGATATGTCACATCTAGGACTCCATAGAACAGTTAAAAAGGAAAACAGAAGACTTATCGATCCTTCAAAGAGAATACGGGAACTTAAAAAGAAAACGATTGGAAACCCTCTTAAATACAAAATTACTTTCACCCCAGTTTCTTAATAATTCATTTCAACAGTAGCCAAAAAATAAAAGGGTATATTTCCCTTTCGTGGCACAACTTGCGTATCGTCCGTTACTCACCAGTATTGAGCAATAGGTACAATTCCCAAATACTTACTGGTTGAGGCATTTAAGATAGGTTTAATTATTTAATGATCGATGAAACTTACCTGTAATGAATGAAATGGCAGATATTCAAATTGACAGCTCCCCGATTTGTCAAGTTTTACCGTTCTGACCCCCAACTAGCTGATAATTACGGAAGCATGGAACTGAAGCAATGTATATACATTGACGACTGACAGGGTTTTGTACCGTGCACCCTTTGATTGGTGATGTATTTTTTTTTAAATTAAAGACGAAGAGTGCAGAACGTTATATTCCAGATTTGGACATTTTCTCAAGATTGTACCGAACGTGAAAAAAAAAACACAATTATTTCCGCATTTTACCGTTTTGAACTCATAACGCCTCTGGTTTTTGTGACTTTATTTTCTACTTCAGTGATTGTTGTTTGTTTAGACCACAGAGTTACAGGGTTATGGAGAGTTATGGTGAGTTACATAGTTATGGAGTGTTAGATCAGTGGTTAACGCCGGTGCCTTTCAATCATAAGGTCCCGAGTACGAGTCACTCTAAGATTAATGTATGTCATCCTGTTACAGAGTTGTTGACAAATGACGTTAAATATGAATCTAAGAGACTGACTTCGGTCAGCTTGCGGCTTTGATAAGCCAATGATGGCTTTATTCGCGAGTTCCTGCTTGCAGGGGGTATCTTAAATAGGCCTACATACAATACATATATACATGTGACCAGTTATCAGTTAGCGCACCCCCTTTGCTCATTGTTTCTAACAGATATTGAATAATCCATTATATATCTTGGATTTTCCACAATACATAAATGTTCCAGAGCAAGGAAGAATAAACACATGCCAATCATGATACTGTGTTCCTTGGATGTCATATTTTGAACTAATTCATGCTTGTAAATAGCACCATATATTATGATGCAATACATTGACAACACATATCATTAGGATTCCCCATGCCCCCATAGATACTACCAGCACGAGATTATTTGATGATGATAACAAGCGTGCATGTGTGACGTCATAACTTTTTGTGCAAAATAAATATTAAAATAATGTGAATAAACTGCGATACTTTATATCTATAAAATTAGCAATCACTAATAATGCAGAAGAAAAACTATAAAAATTATGAATTATGAATTAGATGGAGAAGTATAAAATATACACTATAGAGACCGAGTCCAATTGAACTCATACACTATCACAATTTCATTACATTTTGGCATGCAGAACAGTGTTATAACAATTCTGTAAGTGTTGTGTTTTGTGTCTTACTAAAACAATTTCCAAAGAAAGTTGATTATTTATTTATGATGCATAGACTCAACATATTACACTACTTTAAGTTTGAAGGTATCGGTATTGTAATCTGATAGTTACACATATCTAAGATAATGCCTACTAACGTTAAACACATGTAATTGAATCTGCTTAAAGTAAAGTTCACGACTATGAACATACTGTTAACTGTATTTTGAAAACTTTTCATTCTGGCAGGAATAGCAAATATCTCTACAAGCCCTGGAATGCCATGGTCTTTGTTTGCTTGTGATTCACACTTGAACTTACGACCTTTGCGTATACTTTTTACAGGAGACTATATATAGCTATTACATAGTCGAATACTGTTGTGTGCGTTTGCTATTATTCGAGGGCGGTATGCAAGAATTAAATATATGTATAGGTGGTAGAACTCCTTTGGAAGGCTACAAAGTCAAATATAATAAACAAGGGAGGTTTGCGTGGTCACTGGGATTTTTGATGTGGAAACATTTTATGAGTACAATTGCAGATAAGTTTGAATAAAATGAAAGCGCTTCCGGTAAATTCCAGCATAATGCTTTACACTATGGCTCCTCTGATTATGTTTTAACTACGTTTACATATTAAAAGAACAACAGGTGGTCATAATAACCCATTGTTAGATGTCTGTACATGTTTGAAAATAATGGGTTATTTCGTCACTTTGTGGTATCTTATGATTTCAAGCAAGAATTTGCCAAGAAATGAGAAGAAATTCCCTCTAACCCCCACCCCCCTACCGCCGAAAACAAGCACCAAACAAGATGTGTTTTGTTGACAGTTTAATGACACCGGTAGGATATAACAAACTCTTCGATTTCTGAGTTTGTTTAATCAAATCGGGCAAGTTCCTGCTTATCCAAGGAGATAGGTTTAATAGGCTGATACTCTTAACACAACTACATTAACACGTAGATGGTACCCACAATATATAATAGTTGACATCTTTGGGAATCTTGCCAATTGAAAAAAGTAGTCACTTAAAATAATGCTTTGCAACCACTCTTTATAGGCAAACCAAGCCGTAAATAAGAAATGAATGTGTAATAAGTGGTATGACAGATATATAGTATTTACTATATATCTGGCGTACCACTTACTACACATTCATTTCTACATATATATAAATAGTTATATACATATATAATTATATATATATATATATGTTAATTGGCTGTGATGAGAACTAACTAATTCTGTGTATTTCTGATACTGTTTTCCTAAAACTAGAGCTAGTTCCCT
>JAIPMN010062371.1:0-16197 GCA_020650975.1 Apostichopus californicus
TCAATGCGACGTATGATTACTTGGTACTATCGTTTCTTGTTATTGGATTTTGGACCACATTTCAATGGACTCATTCGTTCTGTATCTTACTATATGATTTAATGAGAAGGGTCGTGGTTAAGGCAGTGGACTTGTGATCCAATGATTACAGATTCGAGTCCTGGACAGATCATTGCGTTGTGTCCCTGGGCAAGGCACTTTATCTCCATTGCCTCTCTTCACCAAGGTGTATAAATGGGGACCTGTGAGATAAAACTGTCAGCTGGGCGATGTTTAGCTGATGCCATGTGGAGAGATTGTCTCTATGTTTGACAGGTTATCGATGACCGGGGTAATCTTGTTATTGCAAAGCGCATAGAAATTCATTTGCATATATTTGCGCTATATGAAGGAATATATTATTATTATTATTATTATTATTATTATTATTATTATTATTATTATTAATATTATTAATATTATTATTATTATTATTATTATTATTATTATTATTATTATTATTATTATTATTATTATTTTTATTATTATTATTATTATTATTATTATTATTATTAATGAATATGTGAAGATTTGCCAATTGTCGCTTAATAAAGATTTTCACACAATTTACAGACGGTGTTCAAAACTTGATGTTTGAGTACAGCAAATAGTGTATGCAGGGAACAATCAGACTTCCGCACAACAAGAGCAGTCGTTCACCCTCATAAGGAGCACGATTGATTGGAAGGCCATAAACTTGTCAATAGTGTATTACATTTAACTTAGAATCCAACAGTTATTGTATCAGGTTCTAATATCGTTGCTTAATCTGTACTTCCGTTGGTTACCAAACTGACGTCGAAACGAACGTTTCCGAGAATGAAAGAATACCGATAAGTAATTTTACTCCAGAGCTGATTAAAACTGGATAAAGAATAATGTTTTCTTTTCTTATTAATAACATTTTGTAATTAGATTAGTAAGTGTGCCAATGACTTACTGCTCTACATCAAATGGAACGAGAAATATTCATAATTGTGGCTTGAATTTTGATTTCTTAATCAGTAAAGTTTTCTCTTGAAAGGAAGGAACGAAAGAGTCCATACAAAATAATATCAGTTAATGTTTGTTTATTTATTTTACAGTTTCAAAAAAGTTGGAGCAGATGCTTTGAATGAGTAGGAACAATTTCATTTGCTTTGCCTGTGGATGAATCTTTCATTGATTTTTTAAACTGAAAGTGAAATCATCTTGTCATTACAAGTAAAATGTTTTTTTCTGTTGAAGAAAAAAGAAAGACATATGAAACACTTTTAAAGGACGGCCCGGAATCTTCCTCGACTTCCTCTTTGTTTCAAAACACTTCAAGCAAGACGTCATTGGATAACTCGAGACTAAAGTTAGTTAAACTTCGTACATTTATAGCATATAGACAAGGTCTATAAATCCAACCCCAGTCAAATTTTGTTTTGATAGTTGTGAGCTATTCCGTTGCTAATTGTACTGTAAATAGCATATTTTTTACTAGCGATTAATAGGGCAAAGAGATTGATAAACACATTGGACCATAATGAAGCTTGCTACATAATCATCAAATGGGACTATTGAACTGTCCCAAAGTACGGTAAGTGTACAGTATACATTTGCCGGAGCTAATCCGCTTAGTAAGAACAACTCCTACCTTAAACCTATGAAATTGATGTTATTATTCAGAAAGGCTCAGTGAGTACCCGCAAGGTACCCATTAATGAAAGCAGCGCCATTGAAGTTAGGTTTACTTAGAAGGATACTTTCAGTAATTTACTGTGAAATACATTTGATAACTGAACCCATACGCATACATTGCGAGAATGGAAATAAACAAAAATCTAACAACCGACCAGCCAATCTTTGTGATGGTGCACAGTACACTGGATCCAACCTATTTAAACTATTTAGCTTTGCCGATACCACCAGTCTTAAAGAACTTCTTAATTATAGTATGCATGTTAGGATTTATTTTTGGATCTTTTGGTAACGTTCTCGTTGTGCTTGCGATCACCCAGAACAGAAAATTGCGGATTGCTGCAAATAGCTATTTAGTAAGTTTGGCCATTTCTGATTATGGAACTTGCTGCCTTGTGTTACCTCTACTGGCCGTCGCGTTTGCTTCATTAGAGACTGTGATTTCAAATTCATTTTTGTGTCGATTATTTTACCAAACGAGTTCAACATTTACTCCTGTTTCGATCCAACATCTCATATTGATTGCTATTAACAGGTACGTACTTGTGACAAAGAGCCGCACCGTATATCATAAACTATTTGGCAAACGAATTATAACATTGCAGATTGCATTTGTATGGATTTTTAATATACTTTTAAATTTGACAGTCTCCGTTACTTCGTACGGAACAGAACGTTTCTTCGGTAAAGAGTTTTGCTTTTACGAAGAGAATAACTTCATCGGAATTTTGTACAAAGTTTACACATTAATTATTACAGTTTGTAGTTGTTTTGTAATAATTCCATTGTTTTATGTCCTGACTTTCCGAACTGTTCGCAAAAGTCATCAAAGAGTGAGACCAAATAACCCTGTAACAAGCAACGTGTCAGTCATTCTTGTATCAACAAACCCATTATCATCATCCGCTGGACAAAATCATCAAACGACTGGTAATCAAAGACAATCATGTAGACAATTTTCTTCCTATGAAATCAAACTAACAAAAGTCAACTTCTTTATATTTATAACAAATGTTTTGTTTTTGTCTCCTTTGTTTTTCTTTCTTCTCATTAGAGGTACAGAATTAAAGCATGAGGAATTAGTCTTGATATTTTTCACCGTGGCAATGAATTCAGTCACAAACCCCTTTGTTTACTGTGGGTTTAATAACAATTTCAGACGAGTGTTCAAGCACATGTTGAGTCTGTAATATACAAACAAGCATAATCTTGTATATTGTAATAATCTTATGTTAACTATTTACATAAATGTTGCAAATGTGAACTGTGTCACAGGAATTGATAGAATGAATAAATGTTAAGTAATACCATTTGAAGTCATTTACTGTTGTATATCATTAACGCTGATATAACACGACCGGAATCAGGCAAATAACATAATGTTATGTTTTCATCAACGTGTTTCAATGTGCTGCTGAATTGTCGACGACATCTGGCTGTTTGTTTCAGTCTTGGTTGCTTTGGTGTTAATATCACATGAAAGCAACATATATTTTATGAAGAGCATTATTATACAATTCTAACAATAAATACGACGGTTAATATCGTACCTACTATGTATCTGCAGGAAATTATCGATGTCATATTCAAAGAACGCGCTGAGAATTTGACAGACTACAATGGTGAATGTGTTATTGACTAGAATAAATGTAGCTGCATTACCTGCATTCATACTTTCTTGTTATTATTTGGTTGGTTTATGATGATAGAACATTAAGTCTGATTAAGTCTATCCACTCCAGTGAAATTGTTATAACTAATTGAAAAATATATTTAACTACATGGATCACCTCATAATGTCACCAGAAGCGTATGTCTATAGAAGGGATCCATGTGCTAATGGTTCCAGCAATCTTAGCCTACAGATCAAAATTGTCGGGTTGAATCATGTTTTAACATGAATAATTGAATTGATGCATACAATTTTATGTTTTATTTCTCTGGTTTTCCAATTGACAAGCCACTACATTCACTGACATATTTTAAGTCACAGTGGATCCTTCTTTGTACTCATACTTACACATTTCACGTGGATAGGTCGGAATAGCATTTTCAATTCATATAAGATAAACAAAATAAAATTGCTGCACATTTTTTCAATATTATTACTGCACTAAACGGCATTGCTAAAGCTTTTAATTTATTTACTTTTATTTTCAAAAAGAGTGCCAGGCAATGAATGTTTTCTTATTCTTTTCAGAAATGGTATTAAAGTTTCCTGAATTTACAGCATCAACTTTGAAACAAACTATATGTAATACAATCATATTATGGTGATGATTTCCAACAAGATAATAAGATGCACTTTTCAACTTTGATACGTCACCACCGCGTGTTTTTCAGGGTCCTTATATGCTTTTTCAAGGACAACCGTTGACGTATGTTCATTATCATCAAATCACAAATTTCTTGTTGAAAGTATAATATGGTAAGGATTGTTTTTTGACATTATTGTTTCGTCTAATCAATTGATCTTCTTCAGAAGGGGAATTGATTGTGACGATTAAAAACTCTTTCCAAAGCAACCATGAATAACTGAGTGTTTGTTAAAAGTCATTCATTTCAAGTGACCTTAGAAGAAAATGATCTTTTTAAATTATTCTTCTAAGTTAAACATGAATCTCCTCAACAATTTCCTTTTTAAAAAATAAGGGAAGACAATAGGTAAAAGAAAGTGTATCGTGTACAGCTTCCTTATTTTCTGTATAGAAACGTACAATTTCATACGGTACATTTATAATGTGTTGTACATTACACCAGTCGTGTATACTCCGTGTGTTGTTATTTCTATTTTGTCTATTCGTGTCACCTGGTACGTTAAATATATGAATATGCATGTGAGTCAATAAGTTTGGATGTAACATAGTAGGATGCACGTTTCAACTGTCATACGTGACAACCGCGTGTTTTCCATGGCTTTGTATGGCTTTAAAGGACAACCGTTGAGGTATGTTCATTATCTGTACATCTGTGTGAGTTCATCAAATCAAAATTTTATACATACAAGGTTAACGTGGTAAAGATTATGTTTTCTTTATATTATTTTCTTCTGATTAGATCAGGAGGGAAAATGGTTTTGACGATTAAAAACTCTTCAAAGTAACCAGCGATAAAAGAGTTTTGATTGAAAATCATTAATATAAAGAGACCTTACATAAAGGTGATATGTTTGGAAAACTATTACTTTCTAAAAAGAATCTCGTCAATTGTTTCTTTTAATATTTTCCTTTTTTGAAAGTAAGAAAAGGACAAAGGGTAAAAGAAAGTGTATTAATTCATACCATACATTTAGTTATCATAGAAACGTTTGAAGTTATACCATACATTTAGTTATTATAGAACGTATTAAGTCATACCATACATTTAGTTATTATAGAAACGTATTAAGTCATACCATACATTTAGTTATTATAGAAACGTTTTAAGTCATACCATACATTTAGTTATTATAGAAACGTATTAAGTCATACCATACATTTAGTTATTATAGAAACGTTTTAAGTCATACCATACATTTAGTTATTATAGAAACGTATTAAGTCATACCATACATTTAGTTATTATAGAAACGTTTTAAGTCATACCATACATTTAGTTATTATAGAAACGTATTAAGTCATACAATACATTCAGTTATTATAGAAACGTTTGAAGTTATACCATACATTTAGTTATTATAGAAACGTTTTAAGTCATACCATACATTTAGTTATTATGGAAACGTATTAAGTCATACCATACATTTATTTATTAGAATGAGTTGTACATTACACCAGTCGTTTATACTCCGTGTGTTGTTATTTTTTTTGGTTTCTTCTTGTCACATGAATAAGAATGTAAGTCAATAAGTGTGGATGTGTACAATCGTGTTTCTCAGGGTCCTTATATGTTTTACAGGACAGCCGTTGACGTATGTTCATTATCATCAAATCCAAATTTTCTTGATGAAAGGATAACATGGTAAGGATTGTTTTTATTTACATGATTGTTTCGTCTAATTAATTGATCTTCTTCAGAAGGGAAACTGATTATGACGATTAGAAACTATTACCAAAGTAACCAGGAATAGTTGAGTGTTTGTTAAAAGTCATTCATGTAAAGTGACCTTAGATGAAAGTGATCTGTTTTAAGATATTACCTTCTAAAATGAATCTCGTCAAGAATTTCCTTTTTAAAAAGTAAGGGAAGACAATAGGTAAAGAAATTGTATCGTGTACAGCTTCTATATTTTTTGTATAGAAACGTACACAGTCGTACGATACATGTGTAACGTAATGTACATTAAACCAGTTGTTTATATTCCGTATGTTGTTATTTCTATTGTGTTTATTCGTGCCACCTGGTATGTTACACATATGAATATGCACTTGAGTCAATACGTTTGGGTGTGTCTAAGCGCTATAGTATATCATACAATCAGATGATATAAGTTGCCTTGATTTCAATGTTACCGTAAATGTCGTGTATATCTTTTCCAATTAGCAAACGTTAAGTTACGACATAATTAGTGGATTCTGAAATGTTATAAGAGGCATAGGAACCGATGATTAGGTCCAGTATTAAATTTTTTCGTCTCTTATCCATTTTTTTCGCCCTCCCCACTTTCACCCTGCCCTCACGAAATGAATTTGATAACACAGAAAGAAAACAAAGAAAACAAAGTTAAGTTCTTGCACAAACAACTAGACCAGGCAAAGCTGTAGCTGTATTTATCAACACACGATGTAATAATATATAATAAGTCAAAATGATAAAGAATATGTAAAAGTTACGACAAATTTCGGAATTAGTATCTTAATTATTGATAAAACACGATGGAATTTCTACTTTATTTAAGTAATCATAATTATATTATTAAGCGGCTGATCACAAATATATTCGGTTCTCGGGGTAACAGGAATATAACTCATGACCGGAGCAACCAAAGTCTTAAAGTTGATAATGTTACGTAATGATCTTGTATTGTTGCCAAGGACATTTTTGGCACGCATACTTTAGTACATTGAATTGACATTGTGAGAAATAACGTCACAATATTGTAGCTAGTCAAATCTACCTTCAATATAAGTCACGTGTCATTAGACGTGTACATGTATTAGATTTAACAGCTCTTAAACTTTCGATATTTCATCATCATCTCCAGATACAAATTAAGACGCTTCGGATGATTATATAATCATTAGATGTGGTTAATTTGGTATTTAGAAAGTTAAAAACAATGAAAATATATTTATTTGTATATGTACCGTACAAAGTTAAGCTTTATCAAAAGTTCAATAATTAAATGAATTTTAATTTGGATAAGATCGTGAAGCCTTAAAGTATTCTGTATCCTGTATAACCGAAAGTATGTTATTGTCATCCAATCAGCAACATCAGTGATTTCGATGTCAGTAGTTTCAATAATTATTTTCTTCCCTCAAATAAATCACATGATATAATGAAACCTTCCTTAATAAACAATAATTATATGGTGGGAAACACTTTGCGTAAAATATTTGAAATAACATATTACTTTCGACTGATAGTTGTCTCGATTGAACTTAACGTCTGTCATATCTAAGCCATTTACTTTGTTTGATATTAAAATTAAGATCCCACAGCTACCCCTCCTTTATCTCACCCACCCCCCCCCCAACCCCACATGTATATTATTAATATACATGTAGTCATATTCATTAAGTCAACTTATCTACAACATTGTATGCTCTCTTTACTGGATATCACATGACTTTTTCACCTCTTAACTCTACCTTCATACACCCCATCAGCCTCTCTTCAATGGTATTGTGCTGTTGCGAAAACTATTACAATGCCACCATTTATAACATTTTTTCCTTTAACATCTCTAACTTACAAACACTAACGAAACTTGAAAACACCCCCCCCCCCTCAAATCTGCTAACATTTAGTATAGTTGGCATAACGTTTTTTTAAATTTTTTTTTCTAAGGAAAACCCGTCCCCACTTGGGCTATTCCTCCCGTTTACGTCTTTGGAAAAACACGATCGAACATTAAAAAGAATATCGCTTAATTTTGTAGTAAGATTGGAATGATCAACATATAATGTCATAACAATACTCATTACTAAGCCAACCTCATAAGACTATACACATGGCTCATGCTTCAGACTAAAAATATATACCGTAGCCTTCAAGTTAAGCCAAGCCATTTTACAATATTGAAATAATATAACATAAATGTACAAAAGTAGTAAAATTCACAATAACCGAAAGTAGCAATAATGCATTGTACATTATTGATATTTTATGTATCGAATGTTCAAGCTCTGTCTGTTCATCATGATGATTATTTGATACTACATGTATAGACAAAGTGCAGAGAAATCTCTGTCGGTTCATCATAATGAATCCTCAATGACGGTAAGTAATCACGTATTTTAACATTCCTCTGGAAGCCATGTAAGAACGGTACTGCGTATCCCGGAGAGAGTATTTCTAGAGACACATTACAAAAGCTGCAGTTTTCACGATAATTTAACGTTCTTTCGACCTACAAACTATTTACAATCATGACATCAATTGTTCCAGCTTCTTTTTTGTTATGATTTAATGACGTCATCCACATGTGACGCTCATATGTCTTTCCAGAGACTGAGGGTATTTTCAGTGAGAGGAGAATCAGAACTGGGGATGTCTTCAATAACCCGTGTACCGTGAATTCATCTACCATGATCCTTGCTTCTGTAGACAGTGAAGAAAAAACAATAATACACATGATGGGCTTAAATATTCTATGGTATAAACATAGACGGGGATATCATTCCAACAAACGTTTTTCTTGATCTTGATTAACAAGATTAATACTTATAAAGGAAGATTATTTTCACATCGGCTCACGCATATTAATACATTGAGGAAATTGGTATTGGTGGATAGGCACCCTGTGCATTACAAAAGCTTGGTGGTTATCTCAATGATTTGTTTAAAAATGTAGATTTTAATAAAATAGCGGGATTCAAAATGAGGTAAATGTTGAAAGAAACATAACTGATATTATTTAACTTCTATAATAATGAATCTTCGTTTCTTAAACTATAAATAACATATGTTGCCTACATTGCTGTAAAACATCATTTGGGTTATTAAATATACACGCAACTAAACTCGTGGAAAACTAATTGGAAAATTATACCAATGGAAGTTTATGACTAGGCCTAGATTAAAATCGGTAACCTTTAAGTAACAAGCCGATGGTTCGACCTGTTCTAGTGATAAAGTTGTTATTTCCCCATTATTTAAAATGTTCCAGTTAATTTTTCGTTGTTCAATCACTTGCATAGTTTTACTTAAGAAAACAAAATTATCTTAAAATCTCCTCGCTGCTGCTTTCTAGGTTGAATCGCAAGGAAATAGCTATAATACCATCGCCACCAACTAATTGCTGGTAAGCTCAGTTGTTAGATTACTGGATATTAATGGTTGGAATCTATTTTTACTACTTACTACATAGATTATATTCGTTCACTAAATACATCCCTTTAATCTACTGAATGTATATTTAGTTGTGTTAAGCTACTACTTATACATACTTTTATTTTACTACTTACTACATTGTATATATTCGTTCACTTAATACATCCCTTTAATCTACTGAATGTATATTAAAGTGGTAGTCATTTACTACATCCCTTCAATATACTTATTGTGTATGTAGTTATGTTTAGTTGCTACTTATGCATACTTTTATTTTATTACTTACTACATTGTATATATTCGTTCACTTAACACATTCCTTTAATCTTCTGAATGTATATTAAAGTGGTAGTCATTTACTACATCCCTTCAATCCACTGAGGGTATATTTAGGTGTGTTTAGTTACTACGTATACATATTTTTATTTTACTACTTACTACATAGTATATATTCGTTTATTAAACACATCCCTTTAATCTACTGAATGTATATGAAAGTGGTAGTTATTTACTACATCCCTGTAATCCACTGAGTGTATATTTAGTTGTGTTTAGCTACTACTTATACATACTTTTATTTTACGACTTACTACATTGTATACATTCGTTCAATTAATACATCTCTTTAATCTACTTAATGTATAGTTAAGTGGTAGTTAATTACTACATCACTTCAATCTACTTATTGTGTATGTTGTTGTGTTTAGTTGCTACTTTAACTACTTTTAGTTTTACTACATTGTATATATTTATTTACTAAACACATCCCTTTAATCCACTAAATGCATATTCATTGATACTTATTTACTACATCACTATAATCCACTGATTGTATATTAAGTTGTCTTTAGTTACTACTTTTACTACTTTGATGTTACTACTTACTACCTTTTATATTTTTTATTTATTGTATACATCCCTTTAATCCACTGACTGCATTATGAGTTGTGTCTAGTTACTGATCACTTTAATCTCCAAACAGTGTGTTCAGTGACTTTAATTGCACCTAACTGCTGTCTCCATCTTATTTAGTGTATTTCTCCGAGCTAGGACCACATTACTCGTAAGAAACAGTTATTACCATCATTACACATTATGACTCGAACTTTACTATTTTCTTGTTATCTTTTCTTGGTGAGTTAAATCAATGGTGTCTTCCCATTACTACCTACTAAATACGTGGTACTTACCAGCCAACCACCAGATTCTTGATCAAGCAGATATTGTTGATGCAACTTACTGATGTCAGGCACCCAGACCACTAAAAGAAAAGAAATCGGTATGTCAATGAAATAATATATTTCGTATACGATGAATGAAACAATATTAATTTCTTTTTGACGGACCGACGTTAATCAATCCAAACAGTAAACGTACGTGAGGTTATATTGGAACCTGGTGTATACATCTGACATGTAAGAGTGACGTCATAGCCTTGGGACTAAGCCGGTCTTGATTTATATTCGTGAACAAGAAACGTCAACTGACATTTTCTGTTCTTACCTCCTGTACTACAGAAATACACTTGAAGTAATCATAATAAAACTAATATTAAAATCCGTTAGAATAGAACAACAGCAATTGGTAAATGTAGAATAATTATATAAGAATTTTGCACAAATCAATAGATTTTAACATTGTTCTTAATACGTCCGTGGTGTTAAACGGAAGTTTCGTTAGAACGGACGGGATGGGAAGGGGGCAAGGCTTGTAAAACATAAAAACATCAAAGACAAAACATTAGAGACAATAATTTAAATGTTTATAATATAATGAAACGTCTCTTAATATTGCACATAATTACACACTGCCTAGGAGTTGGGCATTCCATACATTGTACACACTGCCTAGGAGTCATGCATTTCTTACACTGTACACATTGTGTAGGAGTCAGGTATTCCTTAAACTGTACACACTGTGTACACACTGTCTAGGGGGTTAGATAATGCATATGTGAGCGACAGTGCATGTGTACCTGGCACAGCTTGTGTGTCGGGCAATGTACGGGTGTTGGGCACTGAGCAAGAAGTCCTACTTTTTTAATACAGAACAATGTTAAGGCTGGCAGTTTTATTTCTAAATATAAGCTTGCGGCACAGGAATATGAGATGTAGGCTCTCTTTTCAATCCACCCTTCTAAAGCAACGACATCTCATTAAATACCCAGGAAATACTACACGCATATACACTTCTAAAAATCCCGACAAATCAACAATCCTTAAAACCAACTACCCTCTATACACCCACAGTAAAAGCCCGACCAATCAACGGTTATTAAAGAACCCCGTATATATACCCGCAGTTAAGATCTGACCAATCAACGGTCATTCATACAACCCTGTATATGTACCAGCAGTTAAGATCTGACCAATCAACAGTCGTTCAAACAACCCCGTATAAACACACGCAGTTAATATCTGACCAATCAACGGTCATTAATATAATCCCGTATCTATGCCCTCAGTGAAGATCTTACCAACCAACGGTCATAAGATATAATATGGGAGCTGTTTTCAATAACAGCTCCCTGCTATGAAGTACGTACTCTAAGAATAGTACGTTGTCTCTACACGAGCTCAACAGAAAGGTCCCCTCTAAAAAAAAACTCACATAATACCCTATCAAAAAAACTAGTCAATTTCCGCTACAATATGATTACACGTTCGTCATCTCATTTCAAGTACAAGTTGTTCACTCTCTAAATGCGTTGATCGTTAACTTTTGCGGGGATTTGGCAGAATTCTTAATTTGTTTTGTTTTTCTCTATTCAAGTGGAAGATTTGCTCATTGATATTTATTAACGAATATTCGTGGTGATGACGATGATGATGATAATTAAGTACATTAACTAGAAGAACAGCAAGCGTCAAATTGTAGAACATTTCTAAAAGAATTTCCCCAAATGAATAATGTTTCACATATTTTTAAGTATGATTAAATGATGATTCATCGCATTTCACTGCAGGTTGTTCACTCTCTAAATGACTTGATTGGTAACTTTTTTGAAGGGATTTGACCGAATTCTTTATTTATTTGCCGATTTAAATGTACGATTTGCAAATTTGTGTTCATAAATATTATTGAATATTTAAATTCAACCTTCAAAAGATACATTGGAAGAAGAATGTTTCCAAAGCATTGTTTTAGTAAGTCTTTTAGACCAGTAACAAATATCGCTTCCATTCGTTTTAGTCTTCGAAACTGGGTTGTATAACATTATATATTTCAATTAATATGTAGAAATGAAAATAATTCTACCTTGACTATTCAGCTCGTAAACTACATAACTTGATTAAGCGCGATCGTGACTTTATGAAAAAATGGATGATTTTCTCTAATAAATGGATAGCGCAGGTGTACAGCACACATCTGACCACGGCCATCTTTGTTCCCTATATAACATACAGAAGTAACTCTCACAATCAATCATGGAAGTTTGAACAAAGCAGAATAGTTGTTATAACCCTTAGTTATATCTCATATACAATGATTAGGAAAGTATTTTGTAAAAAAAAATCGCTAATCTACTGTGTTTATTATTTAATTATCCGCGTGGGGGGAGGATGATAACTTGTAGAGATCTACTGATTTCTTGCGACTTTCAGCAATTTGCAAATACTCGAGGTAAATATTAATGGTTTTGCAAAATTGTTCCTATTTCTTGTATTTTGCAAGCGTTCAAAACGCATCAAGAAGAGATTAGTGATTTACCAAAAATATCACTGGCTCAATAAAAAAGATATATCACACATACACCAGAAGCAACCCACTCATCATAATCCATTTTCAAATCAATTTCATACTTCTGTGATTTGTGACTCTAAGGGCTGCTCATATACACAAGAGATGATGACACGTGTAAACAAGATACTGTACCATTCATACTGTACCACAACTAGTATTCTTCGCTGGATCCGCTCGTTATAAATGATTATCCTTATTTCGTCAATTTAACTTCATTTTAAATTTACCTATGTGAGTAGTCTAACATGATATCCGTGTTTAACTTTCCATATTTGATGAAATCACGATGACCTTATTCTTTTGCGTACAAGTATATACGTCACATATGTATATATGTTATGTACTAAGAGTAGAGGTGCGTTAACGTTTAGAGTAGTTAAAAATCACCAATATAAACTGGTTGCTCAATATGCAAAATATACCACACCTTTAACACCTCGAGATTTCAATGCGGATAAAGATGGTCCAATAGGTATTGATGACGGCAGCAGACAACCTAATAGACTGAAATCCCAGAAAAGAAAAAAAATCATAAAATACAGTATGTACAGTAACAAACTTCAGCTAATAGTAATAATAAGAAACAATCCCCCCCCCCCCCCAATAAAGAAAAATGGATCAAGAACATAAATATTCCAGTGTATCATTAAATACATAGATTAATTAATAACCTCTCAATTTTGAAATCAATAATCATAAACAATATAGAAGTCTTAACATGTCAATTCTGCTATGTACACGTGGAGGGCATTTTTTTTTTATTAATTTCCTCTGAACAAGACCAAAGACAAAGCTAACAATATTTGTAAAAGTAATAATTGCTCAATTAACATATATTATTTAACAAGGTTGCAGATTATTCGTAGCATCAACGTTCCTTGACAGTTTTAATTTTTGGAGTCTCTGTACTAACATTATCAATAGAAAATGATATATTCATGATGTTATTAATAATGGAACTTCCATAAAAGAAGCTTTCATTGAAATCAACGCCTACGATTTAACTCGCTATCATCGATCTGAAACTCATAATTCGAACATGGAGTATTTTTTCGTGGATTGTGACCTGTTATAATACTATGAACAGATAATCCCCCTACACCCCCACCGGACCTTCAATGGATGATGAATAAGTAGTCCTGTCCGTCATCACGTGATATGTCGTTTGTCATACATATCACGTGAACCTATACAGAAAAGTTATCTACCTCTTGAACATTACGTTGTTCTATTTAAAGCACAGAGATCATATGTGTCTATACAACTCAGGAGACTAAATGTTGACGGGCGAGCAAAAATATTACATAAAGGCATATAAGGGGATCTATGGAAGCGTACATGTAGTTACATAAGAAAAGTTTGTTTATAAGATCTTAATTTGAATTTTTCTTGATATCGCATCGCAAGGGGAAGGGGGGATGTGTGGGACGGTGGGTGGGGGGGGGGGTAGAACTTCCAGTAGGTTTGTTGCGATATGAAATTTTCCATGTCTATGTATAATAATGCTTGGATTTCCGTAAATGTGTTGTAAGCTAGGCTGATTTAAGAGTGCATTTGTAGAATAGAGATATGTACGAGTAAAGTGCAGTAAATTCTTCAAACAGTTATCGCGATGTATATTTTGACAAACCACGCCTATTTTCAATTCAACTCATGGCGTAAATTATGCCAAATATAAGTAAAAATAAGAGAAGTATTGACAAACGATTGTTTCTTTGTTTCTTTTGAAATTTCATTCCCAACAAAGATTACAAGAGGGAGCAATTACAAGAGAAAAACATCTGAAAAACAAATTACACTACATAATTCAAAATTTCAACGAATTATTACTCCAAGTAGGTAACCTAACCATTACTAATTACCAAGTTGCCAACAAAATCAGTGAGTCATTGCGTAAATTGTGCACAAAACGTTAGTTGTTTTATATAATTAAATGAAAGAAAACTGGATTGTTAGTTCTTGGAGATACAGGTTTACCGATTGTCAAGGTGACCTTCAGCGTTACATGTGTTTGATGTATTCACAGTAACTAAGAGATGTATGAGAATATGTACTTTAAATGTGCAGGTGTTTAACCACGTGACGCATTACAATGTGATTGGCAGGTCATATATAAATGATACTATGAACATGGTGAAATGTAGACGACGTGCCTGTTGTTAAATATTATAATGATTTAAAAATTGACATTCCTAGTAGGACTGTGTGTAGACGTTAAATGTTAGATGTACAAAGTGAGTGTAGATACAGACAGAGAAAATTGACACATTTTGATAATACGGTCAAGCCATGATAACGGATTTAAAACGAATTGGTAGCGGTGTGAGAAGTTTATTATAGGTCGTTTGAATAATTTAACTGGGATCTGCTCTGTCAACACATTATGTTATGTTAATTGTCAGTTTAGATCATTAAGTTAGGATGATATAGAGGGCATACCGTAATGGGTTTGTCAGAGAGGGTTGTTTTGATCAGACTTTTTAGTTTCATATAATTATATCATAAAAAACTACTTGAAACCGTATTTTTCATTAGCAGATAACAGGAATAAGGGGATGGGAAAGAGAGGGATTAAATGTTCCAACGAGATGAGACAAGGGTGATATCCATGATATGCACTCTGTGTCTGGATTTCACTTATATCACGGAAGATCAAGAAGAGGTTAGGGCAGTTGAGTTGTTTGAACATTGTGTTATAAACGTTATAAAGGGTTACGGTGTTATTAGTTAATTATTGAGTTCATATATGTTATGGTCTAAATATCCAATTATCAGTGATGTAGGTATCGTTATGTAGGTATCATTATGTTTCGCGATACTCATGTATATGGGGCATAAGAACAATTAATTTTACCGCGATGAGTAGAGGACGTGAAGGAGACATTACATTTGTAAAGTGAAGCTGATAAATAGCATCGCTACTAAGATTATATCTGAGAGGTTTTACTTTCTTTTCGAAGGGAAGATCAGGTAAAATGTTTCTCACCAGGTTACGGAAGAGAGGAGACGATAACGTAAAAATGATACTAACAGACTAATGAATCCATATAATGTAAATATTAGGAACCATCATATGTAGATTGATTGGTACAGAGTTTAAACACAATGAATCGGGCATTGATTGTATCCATGACAACCAAAAGGTGTTTAAAGGACTAGGTTTGTTCAATAGGCCGGTGTTATTGTATTGTTAAAGACTTTTATAGGCCTATGTATAGACAATAAAGGAATGTTAATAATCTTGAATACATCTCAGGTACAAATATAATGATAAATGTATAGAGAGATATAATGTAAGCTGCTGTATATATA
>JAIPMN010062379.1:0-10776 GCA_020650975.1 Apostichopus californicus
GATCATACTGTCTATGTCAGTGTTTCTGCAATCTGACTAAATTAACATCAACTTTGCTGGAAACAATCATGTCTTCTTATATTTGGAACTAAGTAGTAAATATTTTTACATTTCTATTTGTAGAAGTTTGTGACAATGGCCGAACAACTTGAATCCTCAGCTTCCTTCAAAATGCCTTCTCGGCTGCCAGAAGATTTGAAAGAAGAACTAAATGCCATCGCTTCGATATATTCAGGAAAAGATGAGGTTGCTGTTCTTGAGACGTCTGCAACGACAGGTGTAACGGAAACTAAAGATGGACATGTGACCATTCAAGTGTCACCTGACCAGTGTACATGTAAAGTGATTTTTACTTTGTCAGGTGAGTGGTCTACTGTGACAAACTACATTGTGAAAATTGAATTCAAAGCATCAGAAAAGTGGTCACTTATGAAGAAAAATTGTGATCCCCAAGGTATTTTCTTTCTAGATATTTCTTGACAAAATTCTGTTAACTCTTGATATTATAATGCTTGCAGATAAACTAGCCAACAGCTTGATAAGTCATTCTTCATCAATATTTGTGTTGGATGTGAGTACAGAGATGTCTGCTCTCAGTTAGGGCAAGCATTACCTTTGAATTCAGTTCATATAGTGCTTGTAGGAAACCAAGGAAAATATAAAGGATTTGGCAACAAATGCAAGATACAAAACCAGAGGCGTAATGAACCCATACAACACTTAAACTTAATGTTATCTCAAAGCTGAACATGGTTATACTTCTGTATGGAACTCTTCTTAGGGACTGCTTCAATGGTGTTTTACTCACATGTTGGTTAAGTGCTTATTTTCAATAATTCTGAGTTTGTGAAGGGTTTGGAAGGATCATCTTGGGTCTTAGTGGTCTGTGCTGGATCTTAGTGGATCATCTTGGGTTTTGGTAATCCTTCTAAGTCTTAGAGTGTCATTTCTGGGTCTTAATGATTTGTCTAAGTTTCAGATTGGATCATCCTTTTCTTATTGGACTTTCCTGGTGTCACCCACAAAAGTAGCAATTGGCAATCTGACACATTCGCCTAGCAGCTATCCAAAAATAATATGCAATGTGAGAAAATACTCCAACCAACTAATGACACAGAACAAGTTTTATAAATTCAACTTCTTAATTTGCCATGTATTTATTTAGGAGGAACTTTCTCCTTAAAAGAAAAAAAAAAATATGAAAGGTTACAACTGCAATATTGCTTCATTACAGTACTGCATAAGGACACATATGACTATGAATACTTAGATACAATGTATTGCTTTGGAGCACTCTTTACCCGATGATGACAAAAAAATATCTAACTTTAATCTAACCCCTGAAAAGTTTAAGACTTTCCAATGTTGCAATATATCTCTGGATCTCTCTCAATTGTAAGAGAACAAACCAGTACGTATCAATTCAGCCTTAATATATATAATTACCAGATATTCTTTCCTCTACAATAGAGTGACGTTAAATCTTCTAGTCTGAAGAACTTTCCCACCTTTATATCATGGAATTCTAATTTAACATTTATCTTTTAACATAAAAATTCTGAATCGTCCATATGACGAACATAGTCTAAATGATGTTGACAATACTTGATGATACATGTGGTCGCTGACATTATGTTGTGGTAGATGTTACGGTCGAAGTAGTTGCAAAAATATCCCCAAACAGAGCTTCAGGTCTTCAACTCAATGTTAGGAAAAGTGGCAATGGTGCCAGTTCTTAAACTGCTAGACGAGCTCCGCAATACAGCTAATATTTTGTCCGGTCAGGTGATGTACCTCCATCCCAACTCCGCCGACAAGCTGCCCTATCCAGAATATTACATATGAATCTGGAGTCTCCAGGAAATAATTGTGTTTTCAGTTTTCACAGTTAAATGCCAGTCATAATTCACAGTATACTAGCCCAGGCTTCAATACAGGTATCATTTAGGATCCTGTGCCCCATGATATGAAAAATCACAAAATTATAGCTCCGCCTTTTTTAGCTAAGAAACATAGCATGACTCGATCCGATGGTGGTGTTTTGGAGAGTGAATAATAATCTTATCCAACACTCACTTCACTGGCTGGATGTGATATCTCGCATAATTACTAGTGCAACAATTGGCATCACCTGGCAATACAATACATTGTCATCTTGACTATGCCCTGACCTGGTAGTGTTTCTTTTGTGTACACTCTAGCTATCTTTAGAGTATGCTACCCTGTACCTTTGTATTATCTTAACTATGCCCTGACCTGGTGGTGTTTCATTTGTATACACTAACTATCACAAGAGTATGCTACCCTGTACTTTTGTATAGTGAATAGAGGGATTAGGGTTTATGTAAATCGTCCTACATCCCTGGACATTAATCTCCATCATCAACAACCAGGGTTGACTAAAAGCAGTGGGGTAGGAAGGTACTTTTGAGTGGGGGGCTGAAGACTGATGGTTGGCCTGGGGGGGGGATCTAAGGGGAGGGGGTGTCCCCCTCCCCTTTGGAAATGTTTTGCATTTCCAGGTGGCCTCAGATGCAATTTGGTGCAATATAGCACACTTCAACACCCACTCCATTTTGTAAATAACTTTGCATTTTCACCTGGCCTTAGATGCAATTTGGTGCTCCAAATGAGATTTTTTTCTGCCAAAATGTTCTGAGCACCAAGGGCAGTTAGTTCCTTACTGATGATCATCCACAATCGCACAAACAAGTCATCACCATGTTGAGAATAAGATTGGAAAAAATCATGACAGATTATTTTAAATTTTTATCATTTAATGAGAAATGAAAAAGGGGTTTTCTGACTTGCGAAGCGGGGGCGGAATGATACTTCCGCCCCCCATATTTTTCACTGGGGGGCTGGCACCCCCCCCAGTCCCCCCCACCCCGGTTCCTACGCCCTTGACTAAAAGTAAAAGTTACTTGTCAAACTTTCTAAAATAAACAGTTGACAGATTGACTTATTCTGTCATAAATTCAAATTAACAAAATTCTACTATTCTAATGTGACAATTAACTCCCTCCTTTAAAAAAATGTGTCTAACACATTTATACACATATCCACATTAGAATGTTTATTTCAGCCTATCCTGTACTGAAATCTCCTTCAACTTCCTCTGCTTCTCCCTAAGCTTCCTGAAATCACACATTTCCATACACTATTGGAAATGAACTTCTTACAGCTCTTTGCTGATGAAGGATAAGAAATTGGCCTGCACTATTTCTGTACTTCTACTCAAGTAGTCAGCCCCTACATTATCGGTTCCCTTTATCACTTGGATGCTATATCGATATGGCTGTAATGCAAGCGCCCACCTCATTATCCTTCCATTTGCCACTTTCGACTTTCGAATGCATGTCAATGGCTGATGGTCTGTCTCTATTACAAATAACTTGCCATAGAGAAATGGCTCAAACTTGAGCACAGCCCAGACTACGGCCAAGCATTCTCTCTCCATCACTGACTATCTCATTTGACTCTTGTTCAGCTTTTTGCTAGCATAGGCTACTGGAAATTTTTCACCCGCAAACTCCTGAAGAAGGATCGCACCAACTCCTGTATCAGATGCGTCTGTCCGAAGTGTGAATTCTCTATGGAGGTCGGGGAGCTGAAGTATCGGTGAGCTTGCTAGCTTACTCTTCAGTGTTTGGAACGCCTGTTCCTGGCTCTCGCCCCATCTAATCACGTTTGGTTCCCTTTCTTCGTACAGTTAGTCAGTGGTACTGCCACGGCTGCGAAGTTTGGTACAAACTTCCTGTAGTAACCTGCCAGCCCTAAGAAGGATCTCACTTGAGTCTTTGTATTCGGTCTCTCTGCTTGCTGAATGGCTTTTATTTTGTCTGGTTTGGGCTTTACTCTACCTTCTCCTACAACATGTCCTAAAAATTCCACTTCATTGTACCCAATGAAACATTTTGTAGGTCTAGCTGTCAAGTTGGCTTTCTTGATTATTGTGAAGACTTCTTTTACTCTCTGTAGATGTTCCTCCCATGGATGTCTGAGTGTGTATCAGGATGTCATCAACATAACTATGGACGTTCTCAATTCCTTTAAGAAGCTTCCTCATCACTCTGTTGAATGTAGCACCAGAATTCACCAGACCAAAGGGCATCATATTGAACTCATATAACCCATCATGAGTCACAAATGCTGTTAATGGCTTCGACTCTTTTGCCATTGGGATTTGCCAGTAACCAGCTTTGCTCAGATCGATTTTACTAAAGTAGCAATCCTTGGATAACTTTGCAAAAATCTCTTTCTGGTCTGGAACAGGTTCGTCATCAAACTCTGTAATCATGTTAATTTTGCGTGTGTCACAACAGGCCCTCAATGATCCCTCCGGTTTCTTTAATGCTACCAAAGGACAAGCGTATGGACTCTTGCTGTGCGATATTACGCCCATCCTCAGCATACTTTGAATCTCCTTGCGGATATCATCCCGAAGTGCATGTGGCACTGGATAAGGCTTGCTCCTCATAGGTGTTGTATCGTTGACTTTGATGACATGTTCGCCGAGTGTTGTCTTCCCTGGTAGGTCAGTCAATCTGTCTTTAAACTCTGTCAATACTTGTTGCACCTGTTGAGTTTTTGTTTTTCCTAATCGTCCACTGATATTCACATCAGTACTTCGCTCCTTCTGAAACATAGACCGTGGAAGATGTAGGAGATCATCTGTGGAAAATGACTTGAGTTCCGATAGACTAGATTCCTCTTGTGGTGCATCTTCTAGAACCGATGTGCAGACAACTTTGCATTGGTGCCTCGAACATTGTGGCTGCCACTTCACGTCTGTTATATTTCTTTAACAGGTTGGTGTGAAATGTTTTGAACCTATGGCCAAAGTCTATTTTGTAGTTCATAATACCCACTTTCTCCACTATTGGAAATGGTCCCTTCCACTGCATAAGTAGCTTGTTCTTATCAGTGGGTAGAAGGTGGAGGACTTCTTCTCCTACTTTCATGTTTCTTACTCTTGCTTTCTTGTTGTAGTACGTCTTGTACTTTTGTCTAGACTTCTTGAGCTCCTCACGTGCTAGTTGACATGTTTGCTCCAAGCGTTCCTGTAAGTCCAACACGTACTGGTACACAGTCTTGGTCTCACTTCTGATTCGCCGGTCCATAATTCCTTCAGAATCCGCATAGGACCACGCACGGTCCGTCCGTATAGCAGTTCAAAATGGCGAGAAGCCTGTGCTTTCCTGTTGTGTTTCCCTGTACGCAAACAGTAGGGGATCTATATATCTGTCCCAATCTGTAGGCCTTCATCACACATCTTCTTGAACATTGCTTTCAATGTGCCATTAAATTTCTCTACCAACCCATTGCACATGGCATGGTACGGAGTCGTGGTTAATCGGCGAATTGACAATAATGGGCTAACTTCTTTCATGAGGCCAGAGACAAACTGAGATCCTTGATCAGTTAATACTTCTTTTGGGAAGCCTAGTCTTGAATACATTCCAAGGAGCTCCTCAGCTACTGCCTCAGCTTCAATGGTTTTCATTGGTACTGCTTCTGGGTATCTAGTTGCGTAGTCAACTAAGACCAATATGTATCTATGTCCACGCTCTGTGGCTGGCTTTATCGGTCCTACTAAGTCTACTGCTACCCTTTGAAACAGTTTTTCTATCAGTGGCATACTTCCTAATGGTACTTTAGTAACACGACCTTTAGGGAGGGTTCTTTGACATACATCACACGATTGACAATACCTGGTAATGTCTGCTTGCATTCCGGGCCATATAAAGTCACTCATTACTTTATCACGTGTCTTTTTGGATCCTTGATGACCCCCTAGAATTGATTCATGTGCTACCTTTAATACATGATTTCTGTAGTCGACTGGAACTACTACCTGCCTAAATCTGTTTCCAAATTCCACTCTAGGAGAACTGAATTCTCTGTAGAGAATGCCACTGGACTTTTTTACTCACTTTTCATCTCCTGTTTTGGCTAACTGTCTGATTTTCCCTAAGGTGGGGTCCTGTTGTTGCTTTTCACGTAGCATGTCTGCAGTAGCCTCTTCACCAATCGGAGACGATACCTTTAACTTTTTAAAGGGTTTCTCTTTTGCTTTGCTCTGACTCCTTGTCTGTGCTGCGGCAACTGTGTTTGGGTCATCATCATTCCTTGTTGCCATAGGCTTGGTTACATTTGGTTGTGGTTGTACTGGTTGATCCTGTGTATGTGACTTTTCCCAATTCGGGTCTGGATTGGTAGGTTCTTGTACACCTGGTACATTCCCCAGAATTAAATCATAGACTGGATCATTCATACACAAGGCGTAAACTGAACCTCAGAAGTATGGAGTATCTACGAGTATGTTGGCAACAGGATATTGTCGTACCGTACCGTCAATCAGGATACAAGTTTTAACATCACCTGTCATTTGGCTGGGCTTAACGTACTGAGACCTTACAACTACACCACTGCATCCACTGTCGCATAATACTTTAACACTCTGATTTCCTATCTTACCCATTTGAACCGGCATTGAAGATAAATTCTGGTCTTTACATGCGGCTGTAACTTGAGTCAATACAGTTAATTTGTGACCACAATCTAATGTGAAGAATCCCTTCTTACTTGCCTGGAATAGATGAGGATCTGGCTTTACCATCATAAATGCACCAATGTCTGTACATGCACCGCCAGTTTCCTTTTTGTCTGGAAGGCTCTGTTCAGTCGAAGTTAAGGCGTGTTTCTCCATCATGTCGCTAAATACATCTGTCATAAGAGCCATGGTTTGCATTCGCTTTGACCTACTGTCTCTTGCAAAGTGGCCTGGTTTATCACAAATATAGCATTTCCTGGGTTCACTTCTTTGACCAGAATACGTTTTCCCTTTCTGATTTTGTTGCTGGAATTTCTGATTGTGATTGTGGAACTTTCCATTGTTGCGATTCTGATTCCTTGTCGAGTTATTGTTCTGACTACCTCTACTATTCTTGGAGTATTTTCTGATGTTCTTCGGCTTTCTTTCTTTCAAAAATGTTTCCAAATCTTTGCTACATGAGTTCAAGAACTGTCCTCGCAATATTATGTCTTGTAATTGTTCATAATTAGTCACTTCCTCTAATTACATCCATCTATGGAGATAAATCTTCAATTTTGTGACATACTTGGTTCCTGTATCTTCTTGTGCAGGTCTAATATCACAAAATTTCTTTCTAAAACCATCGGCTGTGAGGTGGTATGCACATAACAAAGCTTGCTTTACCTTATCGTAATCTTTGGAATCCTCAAGTGAAAGTGATGAATATTCGAACAATCCACAACCTTGAATAAGTGCTGAAAGACTTGTGACCCATACAGTATCCCTATCCCAACCTTGCAATGTGGCATAACGTTCAAATCTATTGATATACGCATCAATGTCATCTTTCTCTTGGTTGAATGGTGGCAGTTTAGGTGGTCTACTTCTTGCTGCATTACCATTACCATGATAACCTCCATTGCCTAACTGTGCTTGTGCCTCAGCTTGGGCTTTCTTTGCTTCTTCTATCTAAAGTTGTATTTCTAACTGCTTTGCCTTTTCTCTTTCTATCTTTTCTTGAGCCTCCAGAATTTCCTTAAATTGTGCATTTGTTTCCATTTTCAATTTGCCTTTCTTTAAATTGTCTAGCCTGTTCTTTAAGACTTTCATCTTTATGCTTATCTTCTTCTTGTCTCTGCCTATCTTCTTCTTGTTTCTGTGCATCAATAGCCCTTTGTTTAGCTCTTCGATTTCTTTCTTCATCTCGTTCTTGCTTAAGTTTGTCCCTTTCATCATCTAAGAATTGTCTCAGTTCTACACCTTTGAGACCCTAGCTTTTCTCCGATTGACATAAGTTTTTCTAACTCTAGTTGACTAGTCATGACTAATGTATAACAATGACTATGTATTGAAACCAATTACTGATGCCTGCAATTTAGTTTAGAGTGCGCGCAATTTATAGTTACACCCGACAACGATGTAATTTCATATCATAGGTGACACAGTTGTACGATTAAACAACAATGATACACTAATTATGTATGTGAATTTCACATCTGGCATAAAACATGGAAAATACAAAACCCAATTATTTACTTGCCAAACAACATTACGTTAGAATGTTGCTTCAATTCTTGACAGGGCCGCCAGTAAGACGCTGGAATGGAAGTACACACAGGTAGACCGACCAAATAAGAGCTGCTCTTGCGGAATTCGTCTGTGAATACAAGTAGTTACAAATAATTATTATACATATAATTCACAAGTTGAATTTTATGACACTAGTCAGTTATGTATTTCTCACTTCCGTCGCCAAAAAAATGCTTATGCCTAATTTTTGGATAGAATTCCCGGACAGGCCCCCATTTAATTGTCACCCACAAAAGTAGCAAGTGGCAATGTGACACATTCGCCTAGCGGCTATCCAAAAATAAATATGCAATGTGAGAAAATACTCCAACCAACTAATGACACAGATAAATTCAACTTCTTAATTGGCCATGTATTTATTTAGGAGGAACTTTCTCCTTAAAAGAAAAAAATAATTAAAAGTTACAACTGCAATATTGCTTCATTACAGTACTGCATTAGGACACATATGACTATGAATACTTAGATACAATGTATTGCTTTGGAGCATTCTTTACCCGATGATGACAAAGAAAAATCTAACTTTAATCTAACCCCTGAAAAGTTTAAGACTTTCCAATGTTGTAATATATCTCTGGATCTCTCTCGATTGTAAGAGAACAAACCGGTACTTGTCAATTCAGACGTAATATATATAATTACCAGATATTCTTTCCTCTACAATAGAGTGACGTTAAATCTTCTAGTCTGAAGAACTTTCACACCTTTATATCATGGAATTCTAATTTAATATTTATCTTTTAAAAAATACAAATTCTGAATCTTCCATATGACGAACATAGTCTAAATGATGTTGACAATACTTGATGATTCATGTGGTCGCTGACATTATGTTGTGGTAGATGTTACGGTCGAAGTAGTTGCAAAAATATCCCAAACAGAGCTTTAGGTCTTCAACTCAACGTAAGGAAAAGTGGCACTGTATCGGAACAAAATACACAACCAAATTTGCTGATAATATTTTGTCCAAATACAATATACTATTAACGTTGCATAAATTTATAATTAAATTTGTAACAAAAACACATATATGAATTTTGAACAAAGTTTAGTTTGTTCCATATATCCCAAAAAAAATGGTTAAACTCGAACATATATACATTCCTACTCCAAAGCTATGGTGAGCACATCATAACTTTCCTTTATGCACACTAACCTCATGTTCAATACACCAAACATATAATTACTCTTTGCCAAAAGTAGCTTGAATTATTTTGCAGTGCTATAAAAGTCACCATCACTATTACGATAATAGCAGATGTCCACTTTCTTAAAGAAACCCAATTAGGGCGTGACTTTCATTTTATCCGACATAATGCAAAATTACTACACAAAATTAAACTGACTTTTGTGCACCTCCAAAAGTACTAACTTTAAAGTGGTTGCATCCCAAATAATATTTATACAAAACATATTATAATAACAAGTTTCTACTTACAATGGTGCCAGTTCTTAAACTGCTAGATGAGCTCCGCAATACAGCCAATATTTTGTCCGGTCAGGTGATGTACCTCCATCCCAACTCCGCCGACAAGCTGCCCTATCCAGAACATTATGAATATGGAGTCTCCAGGAAATAATTGTGTTTTCAGTTTTCACAGTTAAATGCCAGTCATAATTTACAGTATACTAACCTGGGCTTCAATACAGGTATCATTTAGGATCCTGTGCCCCATGATATGAAAAATCACAAAAATATAGCTCCGCCTTTGCTAGCTAAGAAACATAGCATGACTCGATCCGATGGTGGTGTTTTGGAGAGTGAATAATAATCTTATACAATACAATACATTGTCATCTTGACTATGCCCTGACCTGGTAGTGTTTCTTTTGTGTACACTCTAGCTATCTTTAGAGTATGCTACCCTGTACCTTTGTATTATCTTGACTATGCCCTGACCTGGTGGTATTTCTTTTGTATACACTCTAACTATCTCAAGAGTATGCTACCCTGTACTTTTGTGTAGTGAATAGAGGGATTAGGGTTTATGTAAATCGCCCTACATCCCTGGACATTAATTTCCATCATTTCATTTCATTTATTTGTTTTTCACAACATGCATTTAAACGTTTACAAATAACAAGTAACATGAAGTAGTAGTGGATAATACATGAAGTGAAGGAAGCGGAACAAAAAACCCTTGCGGGCTTGACGGGGTGCTTCGCTCCCTAAAATACAGAGAAAGAGACCAATCAAAGTACAACAAAGCAAAATACACAATTTCATACAATAGGACAATAAGACCATAACAAAACAATAACACCCCCCCCCCCGGAAAAAAAACAATCCAGTGCATCTGAACACCTGAGTTTGTCCATACAACAAATTGGAGTCTTTCAATTACTTGTCAAGAGTTAGTATTTGTTTAAATAATGATTACTTAAGTTATACCTAAAAGATTTTAAGCTAGGCTTATCACTTATTGCCTTGGGTAATGAGTTCCAAAGATTGGTGGCACGATAAGGAAGGCTTGAGTGGGAAGAAGTTGTGCGATTTACAGTATGCAAAAGAAGCTGAGGATTCCGTGTATTGTAGTTGTGAATGAGGGAATTGATTGTGAAAAAGTTAGAGAGAGCGTCTGGTAGCAGATTGTGTATGAAACGATATGTGATTGAAGCAGTTCCTAGATTGATTATGTCCTGAAGTT
>JAIPMN010062395.1:0-21912 GCA_020650975.1 Apostichopus californicus
AACTGTTCATAGTTGTATGTGTACATTATTACTAGTAGTTAGACTTGTTTTAATAGTTCTACCAATAACAAATACTGTCTTTTATTGTTATTCTTAGTTTGTGTTATTCGTACCGTTACAGTTGTACGTTTATTAAAAAAGGCAAGTTGAATTAACGCGCCTTGTTGTAGTCCTACTCTTTATTTAGAAGCGGACGGAAGTTCTCAGTCCCAGAAATAGCCTGAGAGCTACATCGAATAATCAAGATTACAAGAGAAACTGTTCCCCTTTTTACATTATTGTTGTAGTGTAGAATGTTCCAAGTCCCTCACATGCGTTTTCGTCACAATACCACAGGTTTTTATCATATAATATTACCCTAATGACAATAAGCTGATAAAATCGAGGTGATAACAATTGCACAAAATGGTGGCGCTCTCCATAAATGGTGATCAACGAGCCGGTTGTATTAGCACTTCTCACACGCTATGGCCAACGAGGAATACAAGCAAGACCATAAGCAAATCTCGTGATTTACAGTTATCACACAGACGAAAATACCGAAAGTTTACACTTAAAATTGAAAAATTAACTGATTTTACTCTAAACATTTACTGATTATTCTAATAATTAATAGAGAAATTAATTAGTCCAAAAAAATATGGTATAGTCGTTATTAAGTGCCGGCACGACACTTCGTTTATAGACATTTTTAATAACATTATTTTTCTAACTTTGGAAGATTTCATATATTCATAACTGGTCTTAAATTATATGTGAAATGATACCCATTGTCTATAATACGGTATGTTTAGTTAACTAGTTTTGGCATAGTTACATGAGTACCTCGTGGGTCTACACATCTGGTGAAGTCGGTCGTTGAAAAACAGTGACACAGCCTCGATCACGGAATCTAGTCAGATATCTCCAGTCGTTGATCTTTAGGAGGACAAAACGTTGTAGAATACTTACATCATGAATGAACCCTCGGATATCACAATAAAATGGGATTATTCCGGAACGCCTCAAAGTAACTCGGACGCCAATACAGTACATGGTAGGCTGCAATTAATGGAACCTATACCACCGTAACGTCCTTACAGCATTTTTGACGCGCCAAATATACGGCCAGAGTAAACATAAATTTGGCTATATTGTAAAGTCAAACTGCACGCTAGATATTTTTGTATTTTAACGAATTCGAAACAGGGGCGTAGCTAGACTACTTTTTTTTAAGGAGGTGATATTGCTTTGACGGGGTGGGGGGGGGGGGTGAAGGCAACCAATAAACAGAATATATGTTGTAAAAAATATATATATATAATGGCATAGCCCTTTTTCGAGAATATAAACTACCCTTTTCCATTTCCGTAATGGAAACGATCATTTTATTGATGTTGAGAAACTTGCAAAACTGTAATGAAAAAAGCCCTTCGTTGGAAAATAACAACAACAAAAGAAAGAAAAGATAATTGAATTGTGCCGTTTGTTAAAAAAAATATTCCCAGGACTTCAATTTGTGGGTACTTTCTGGGGTGAGTTTTCGGTTGTCCCTAATCCCTTCGAAGTCACCCACCCTCCAACCACCCTGATCGTACCAGCTTCCACCGCTTCTGTACACGCGTGTGGAACCATATTAAACTGTACCTCACATGTCAATTTTTCCTAAAGCAAGGATCTTGATGGTACATGGCAGGGTTACTTAATGCTCTATTCTTTTCAAACCTTCACTTTTGAAAAAGGATCAGATTTTCCAACGTTTTTTCCCCCTTTTGTTAAAAAATATTAGGATCCAGACTTACAAATTTTTCTGAGATGTTGAATAGAAATTTACCGGTGAGGAGGGGTATACTAAATAGATTTATCTCTGAACATTCATTGATGCATTTCTCGGCATTGGTCTTTACGCCGATACGAGTACCCCACTCATTGACTTAAAGCAAAAGAAAGCAAAGCAAAAACACGTATTTCTCTTTTTGTTTCAACATAATTATATAGGCACCGCAAGATTCCTTTCAGACCCATGTTACGATCCATGCACAAAGGAAAATATCTTAAGGATTGGTGGGAAGAGACCATTAAATGTGACCATATGCGACAATTATGAACGAATCATCCGATCTTTCGAATACAGAAAACCTGGGAGCGTTATCCGCGTGGGAAATTGTAGCCCTGGTACTTACTATGTACATGTCAATGCAGTCTATGGAGCTACTGCAGTTGCCCAATTATACTATTGGTATGAATGCAAAATCTCTTTACCTCACCTTGCCCCGCCTCGCTCTGCTTTGCCTCGCTTCGCCTTGTCTTGATAATGGCATAACGAATCCCCATAAAAGATCATATCAGCAACTTGGTATTGGTATAGAACAATAGCTCTTTGGTTAGGGGCCTTCAAAACATAGTTCATATGTGTTGCAACCACAGCCCCCCCACCCCCCGGGCCCTCCTAATTACTTATACTACCTGCACATTGCTGATGAACCAATACCATATCTTCTCCAAAAAACTCCTACCATGTCTACTCCATAAAAGAACCCTACCATATCTATTCTAAATAATCGCTACTGTATATCCAATAATAATCATAATAATAAACATTTATATAACGCTTTACATAACGCACGTCTCAAAGCGCTTTACAAGAACCCCTGCAATATATAGTCGAAATAACTGCTACCATACCTAGTCCATTTTTGGTTAAATTATTTAAATATTTACATTTTCTCATTATTCGTTCTAATATTGCATTATTCGTCAATCTGTACCACGTATTTGCTCATCAAATCGTAGGGTAAAGATTTAGTTAGCGTGCTTACCCCTCTGATACTGTATTGCCATGCCCCTCCCACTCCTCCCCCTCCCCCATCCTCCCACAAAGGGAAGATATATCTGTTAAAATTACCTAACTATCCATAATAATAATACCCAATTTTCTTTCAGAATATATTATTCTATCATTATGACAAAAATGATGCGGAACTTCGAAACTTGGACACAAACGGTCTTTAAGTGTGTTTTGCCTCAATGTCGCATTCTTATATTCACGCCATATTCATACATATTTCTCTTGCAGATGTACCCCACTGCAGCATGGAGGATGCAATTGGGCTTGAATCCGATTATACTCCTTCCTACATCTTCTGTTACCAGAACCGGTTCACGGAGACAAGACATGGGGAAAATTTGCACTAAATAAACTTCGCATTAAATTTAACTGTTGCTAAAATGTTGAGTATTTTCAGGCTTGATTTAGGCATTAAATTAAGTAGCCATTGTTAATAGTTGCATTATTCCAATACAGGGGTGTCGGGTAGGATATGGCGGTGGGGTGGGGTGAGGAGGGTGGGGGGTTGAATGATGGAGTCTTACTCCAACTGAAGATATCCTAATATCCCAATTATGAATCATAGATGGTTGGACATGTAGTGAAAGATGGAAGGGTGGAAATATATTTTACTTTACCGTTTAATTAATTCTTTTATTTTTAAGCTGTTTAACAAAGTAACATTGTTAATTCAAAATGTACACGACCTTAGTTTCGAAGATCTATGTTGCATTGTTTTTTATGTTATATTAGGAAAGTGAAGAATATTTTATTGACATTATCAATATTATAGCTTTCATTTTTCTCTTTTCCTAAACAAATCTTTAAATCAAAAATTCAATATGAGGTATAAATAACCGTCCCCTTAACTTGTGGTAAGAGAAGTCCGAATATGATCTGTTAACAAAAGAAAGATCCAGCTTTACGATATCATCGAGAAATACACAACTTAACAGATTATATATAATATCCTCTTACAACAGGATGAGGACGATTAGACTACGTCATAAACTACGTCATTAAACCCCAGTGAAAGTTATCTTCCTTTATTTAATGTCATACAAAAAAGGTAAATAAATAACAAAACATGAGTGCGCTTATAGTTGACATGATCTTTGTAAATGGGCTGAGAACAAGTTATATATACATGTTCCGTGGTTGATTCTTTGTTATAGTAATGAAATATGAGCACAAACTCTTGCCTTGTCAATCATAACTTCTACCTTTATTTTTCTTTTTCTTTTATTGTTTCTTTGGTACTCCACAATATACTGAAAAATAACATATTTTGTTCTTCTATGTACACTGTTCGTTCCTTCGTCACCCATCTTTACCCAGTCAAAGGTTATAGTGGAATTTGAAAGGCTGCTTCACTAATATAGAAAACTTGTACAATTTCCCACCCCCGACCCCCCCCCCCCCCCACCGCTACCTTCCGATTTTGTTAAAAAGCCTTAAAATTCCCAATTTCATAAATCAGAATTGGCCCCCTCTAAAACTTTGTGCTGAGAAATAACAAAACAAATCTGTAATAAGAGAATGACCTTTTGCTACACATTAGAAATCGTACTCCTTCGATCTTTGAAAAAGTATTTTCAAATACTAGAAAGTATAGCAGATTATGGACAATGGTTATATTTTGTAGGGACGTTAGGGGCGAGTTTATTTTGTGTGCCTCAAATCAAATCAAATCAAAGTTCGTTCCCCAATACATTAACCCACCCATCCATCCCTCCCCCGATTTAACACTCTTCCGTCGCCAATGCCTGTCATGTCATATAGATGTAGTGGCATGGTCATATAGTTATCAGTTAAAATATACCTTTTTGTTTCTTTTTTACCAACTCTGAGAAATAAACACAATACCACAAAAATAAATTACATCTTTCAATTGAATAAAAAACTACCCATATCAATCAATCAATCAGAAGACATTTATATAGCGCCAAAATCAACAGAAATTGTTCAAATGCGCTAAATGTACCATATCGTGTACAACTTAGCCTTGGTCATTGGTAACTTGTCACACGTACACACCAAAGTGTGCGCAATTCAATCAATCTCTCCTGGGGCACCACAACCATGTGTCCCAGGGGGGCTTCCCATAGGGTGCAGCCACAAACTGGCGCACGCAACTATATTTACAAGTTACTTCGCAAGTCCCCATTGATACACCTGGGTGAAGAGAGGCAATGGAGATAAAGTGCCTTGCCCAAGGACACAACGCAATGATCTGGCCAGGACTCGAACCTGTAATCCTTAGATCACCAGTCCACTGCCTTAACCACTTGACCACAACGCCCCCCATACCCAACACTGTCCATAACATACGTGGTTCAGTGACCTTCACCCTCACAAAGCTAATCCTCGTTCGACATACAAAATATAGTCCCACAGTCAACCATTTCCCCTCCAACTTTCCCAAAGTGTACCATCAAATATGCATTGATTGATCACACTTTAAGTGCGCTATTTGATACCCCTTCCTCCACCCCTACCCCCGACCGGGGAGGTTAACGTCCAGTTGAGGGATTTCCAAATTCAAAAGTATTTTTTAGCACAATTTTGTGATTAGAACTAAATATAGACTTAATGCATAGTCTTAATATGCCTCAGAATGCATTGATCATACTATTTTAATTCTATTTAATGGGAAGGACACCTCCCCCCCCCCCCACCCCGCTAAATAGGAAGACATTTAAAGACCACACAGCCACACATCTCATTTATATTATTTTCCATTCCATACCCATTAAGGTTCAATCCCTTATACCTTCTATCAGTCGGATGGATTTGGGAATCCCGCTTTTTTTATTCGTTACAGTGATTTCGTAAATTATTGCAGCCATAAAGGTTATTAGTAGTCGGCAAATGATACTGTGTTAAGTCAATGATTTTTAGAAAATGTAAACATAGCCTAACCTTGGGCCTCTCTGTGATCAAATAACTTCGCATAATTGGTAGATGGCGGGTGCATCATGGTGTTACCGAAACTGTAAAAGTCTTTGAAAATTAATAACTGATATTCAAACAGATATCGACTGGTGTTTACCTGTAGATTCTTTTACATACTTTAGTCGAAGATTTTGGAAAGATTTTCATAATATAGTTTGTTAGACGAGTTGGGTAACAGGTCTTAAAGCTCCTCGGCTTTCGGTCTCATTTATGGGATAAGATGTGTGGGTGATCTGTTGTGTTTGTAAGGTGAGGGATGTTCCTCTCTTATGATCAACAATACCGATTTTGGTCATTCCTCATATATTGCCTTATACCCATTCAGGAAAATCGAAAATATAGTGTATCGCAGGTGTCTGGTGAGGTGACGGACGAACCTTAAATTTATTCAGTAGTACCGATTTCTCTATTCCAACAATTTTCCCGCACGCCAACATATTTCAGACACTTCTTTTGTTTGTTTTTATCCTGATTATATATAACCACTATTATAGCGAGTTGAATCAGCTGACGAATCGCATAGAGTGTGATTCGAGCTTCAGTCTAACTCAAATGGTTTTATGGCTTTCGAGTTGGAACAAAAATTGATAAACTTAAAAATCAGAAAAATCATTACGACTTTTGGCAAAATATTTACAGCGAATTTCGGTTAAATAAACTTTACTTACTTTAATGGAAAGGAATTAGATTTATGTCTTTATATCATTTTATCATTTTACACCCATTATTTTGTTAATTGGTATCGCCTTATTCAGATTATTATAACATTCAATAATTTACAGATTTTTGTCTGAGCATGCTCACAAACGTACTATGATCTCATACCGAAATTTGCGGAAATAATCGAGCGCGGGATTCTTACCTTATAACATTCTTAATTGAAACATTTTGCTGTTTTAGTTAAAAATTATGGCACAGAACGTGGAAACTAGTGATATTAAAGTTAAATGGACCTGGCGTAATGGCAGTAATGAAAGATATTACGGTGACACTTATCAAGCTAAAGGTAAAAACCAGTAAGAATCGATTTTTTATTCAACAGCATGATACGTGGTCCTTATCCTATCACAGTGTAAGTTATAGACCGCCTTATCAATGGTCATGCACAATATATCTTACCATGTAAGAATAAATTTCGAGGGTCTATAGCTTATCGTATCAATGTGCGAATACGACGGTTTTATCGTCATACAATGCAACTTATTAGCAGCGTTATCATTTCAAAGTTCATTTCAAAGTTCATTTCAAATAGTCCTGCAGGGATAACCAAGGGATTGTTAGTTTATATCATCCAAAAATGTGTGTGATTAACTCTCAATTTTATAATTATACTATTACCTCCCCCCCCCCCTTTTCCCCTCTCTACCTATCTCTCATTCTGCCATCTCTGTGTCATGAGCTTTGTTCTCTCTCTTTCTGTCTTTGTGGGTGGAGTTTGGACTTTAAACAATGTAAGCTTTTGGCACCACATATTGGCAGCACATTTAAGCGCATCAGACCCAGCGGTACAACAGTTCCGAGACGGTTAACGGGGAGGGGGAGGGGGAGGGGGAGGTGGCGGGGGCAATTTGATTCCGATGAAGCGTATTGTAATATACACACTACCTATATATCAAGTCCTAATCATTATTTGTCTGAAATCTTTAATCGATTTTTATGTTTCTGTAATTCAGGTGTACCAAGGATTTTAAGCAGATATACAGAGATCTACCAAAGCCATGCAGTTCTACGTATCGGTGGAGAACGACCATTGTATTTGACTATACGGAGAGGACAGGATACTCGTCCCACAGAAAGAGTGGAAACAGAGCAGAGTTGGATGAAAATCCATTTTGACCGCAGCCGTTTACCTACTGACTTTAAGGTGATCATTACAAACGATGAAGGGGAGGTTGAAGAAGCATTTGACATCAGAGATACAACAACATGGTGGTGGCCGCCATGCGTTCTTCTTTAAGGTATCGCTTAAATAACCTAACGACAAATAGGAAAGTTTTATATCCATAATTTCAAATAGTGGTACAGACAATGGTGCGGTGGCGCGTGGTGGCGGTGGAGGGTAGTGGGGGAGAGGCAGGCGATATCTGAAGATATGACCTTAGCACTATGTAGTGCATACACCAGACTGTCTCTGAAGTTAGATTGCATAAGTTGATTAAAAGGGTGTTGATATTTTGCACATTCACACATCCCCCCCCCCCCCTTTCTCTTCTTTTTCCTCTTTCTATTTTTTTCTTTTATTTTTAAGGAAAATGCAACTAAAAAAGCGGGATTTTCTACAGATTTCTACATACAAATGAGTGTAAAGAAAACAAACTAATTTGGTTTTCTGGAACATACGATAGACCACTAATTACTAAAATCATAAAAATTGGCTCATATAATGTACATTTACTGAATTCGTTGCAGTGTTTTCCGTACCGCGAATAGCATATAACATTTCGCTTGCAGATTTACATTTCTAGTTTTACAGCAGCTGTTGTTAACACATAAATAACATTTAGAATACGTAAACAACAGGCCATCGAATATTCTGGAATGGTTGCAACATCATGGGGAGATTCCGGTTATTTTGAAATAAGTATCTATTGCAAAACGATCGCTGATTGGCTGAGAGTATAATTAATATTCATCTTACTCAGATACGTCATAATAAAAATTCCTTATTGAGCAGGAATCACAAACAAAGTAATTCCGAAAGTTGAAATTTCCAAAATGACACTCGTGTCTAACCCTAATTGGATAATGATGCCCATATTAATAGACTCGACGGGTTTCCCCATCAAATTATGTCATCATATTGAACAAAGCTATTTTTTTCCCACCCCCCTCCCCTCCGAAATAGTTGGTTACTGTCGTTGTATATTTTTTTGTTTATCTCATTACAGTTACCGTAAGCCTATACCTAATATATAACATACATAACCTATATCCTGTAACTGAAAATTCAGTCACTCGCTTCACGTACATTTTAAATCATTTCAACGAACCAAGTTTGTCCCATGTAACATTACAAAACAGTTATGCACTCACATGTGCAATTATTAACATGTGGTGCATTTTCTTTCAACTCGCATGTGATTCCTATATCCTTCGCAAACGAATTTAGTAATACACTGTACAATTTATCGTTTTTCGTAAATGTTTGGAGACTTGCGTTTACCTAGCATGCTTATACATACAAATACACACACTAACATGTGGTCAATACTGCGAATGTAACGTAATAGAAGTACACGAAATGCAGCATTGGTGTGTATGGAGACTTCGGGAAATTTTAACGAATTCTCATCATTTCAAATGAAAGATTCACTATTTTGAGTATTTTCTAGTAGTTATTTATCTAGCCAATATGTAAACATTCATTTTTATCGTACCATGAATGTTTACGTAGTATAGCATTGCCCCCAACGAGCTAGGTATTCGAAACACAACGGCGCTGTTGAAGAATTGCAGTGAGCTTTCCATACGTACGGAATCAAAATAACCAAAATAACCCATATCTACTCAAAATAAACCTTACTATATCTATTCCAAATAACTCCAATTATATCTAGTCGAAATAATGCATACCATATGTAGTTTTTTATTTAATGATCGAAATATTTACATTTTCTCATTGTTCGTCCTAATATTGCACTATTCGTCAATCAGTAACACATATTTGCTCTTCAAATCCTACGGTAAGAATTAGTTACAGTGCTTACCCCTCTGATTCTTTATTATCATGCCCCTCACACTCCTCCCCTCCCTCCATCCTCACATAAAGGAAGAAGATAAATCTGTTTAATTAACCTAAATGTCAAAAATATTACCTGCTTTTGTTTCATAGTATATACTTTTCTAACATTATGATAAAATTGATGTCTAACTGGCGGCTGTATTCAATAGAGTCTTACTCCAACTAAAGATGTCCTCATATTCGAATTATAAATCACAGATGGTTGGACATGTAGTGAAGGAAGGTAGGGTGGTAAAAAATTACTGACTTTACCATTTAATTTTTTCTTTTGTTATTAAATTCTTTAATAAAGTTACATTGTTAATGCAAAATGTAACCGTCCTTTGTTAAGAAGATCTATATTACATTGTGTTATACTTTAACATTCTCTCGTCTGGGAATGATGGTGTTGGGTATTATTGGGGTGTTAATACTAAGGTAGATTATAAGGGAGTGGATTATCATATTTTATATCAATATTTCATATTGCTCAAAATCATATAACATGGACAAAGGACAGACTCTTGACAAACAATCCTCTACAGTAAAATGAATTTACGAAAAGAATGTTCGATAGTAAATGAATTATGGATGATATGAGGAAAGTAAACGAATATTTTGTTGACTTTATCAATATTTTAGCTTTCATTTTTCTATTTTCCTAAACAAATGTTTAAATCAAAATTCAATATGAGGTATAAATAATCGTCCCCTGAACTTGTGGTAAAAGAAGTCCGAATATGATCTGAAAACAAAAGAAAGATCAAACTTTACGATACCATCGAAAAGTACCCAACTTAACATATTATATATAATATCCTCTTACAACAGGATGGAGACAATTATACTACGTCATAAACTACGTCATTAACCCCGGTGAAAGTTTTCTTCATTTGTTTTAAATCATACAAGAAAAATTAATAACAGGTTATAAATGTTTAGCGGTTGATACTCTGTTATAGAAATGAAATTTGAGCACAAACACCGAAGCTGCCTTGTAAATCATTACTTATACGTTAATTATTCTTTTGCTTTTGCTTTTTTGTTGATTAGTACTTAACAATAAACTGAAAAAATGGCATATCTTGTTTTTCTATGTATACCCTCTTCGTTCCTATCGTCACCCATCTTTACCCAGTTATAGTTTATAGTGGAATATAAAAGGTTGTCTCAATAACATGGAAAAAGTGTGCAATGTACCCCCCCCCCTACCCCTCACCATCCGATTTCTTAATAAAAATACTTCAAATTCCCAATTTCACCAATCAGAATTGACCCCCACTTAAACTTTGTGCTGAGAAGTTTAACAGAAAATTGTAATTAGAAAATGACCTTTTGCTGAAAATTAGATAACGTACACCTTCGGTTATTGAAAAGCATTTGCGAATACTGGAAAGTATAGCAGAGAATGCACAACGGTTATATTTTGTAGGGACGTTTGGGGTGAGGTTAATTTTTCTGCCTCAAATCAAATCAAAGTTCGTTCCTCATCCATTAACCAACCCACTCACCCCCTCCCACGATTTAACCTTCCGTCGCCAATGCCTGTCATGTCATATAGATGTAGTGGAATGGTCATATAGTTGTCAGGTAAAATATACCTTTTTGTTTCTTTTCTACCAACTCTGAGAAGTAAAACACAATACCACAAAAAGAAATTACATCTGTCAATTGAATAAAAAACTACCCATACCCAACGAAGTGTATCACCAACTATGCATTGAATGAACACACTTTAAGTGCGCTATTTGATACCCCTTCCTCCATTCCCTACCCCCGATCGGGGAGGTTAACGTCCAGTTGAGGGATTTCAAAATTCAAAAGTATTTATTAGCACAATTTTGAGATTAGACCTAAATATAGACTTAATGCATAGTCTTAATATGCCTCAGAATGCATTGATCCTACTATTTTAATTCTATTTAATGGGAAGGACACCTCCCCCACCTCCCCCCCCCCCACCCTACTCCGCTACATAGGAAGACATTTAAAGACCACACAGCCACACCTCTCATTTATATTATTTTCCATTCCATACCCATTAAGGTTCAATCCCCCTATACCTTCTATCAATCGGATGGATTTGGGAATCCCGCTTTTTTTATTCGTTACAGTGATTTTATAAATGATTGCAACCATAAAGGTTATTAATAGTCGGCAACTTATACTGTGTCAAGTCAATGATATTTAGAAAATGTAAACATAGCCTAACCTTGGGCCTCTCTGTGATCAAATAACTTCGCATAATTGGTAGATGGCGGGTGCATCATGGTGTTACCGAAACTGTACAATTCGTTGAAAATTAATAACTGATAGTCAAAGAGATATCGACTGGTGTCTACCTGTAGTTTCTTTTACATACTTAAGTCGAAGATTTTGGAAAGATTTTCATAATATAGTTTGGTAGACGAGTTGGGTAACAGGACTTAAAGCTCCTCGGCTTTCGGTCTCATTTATGGGATAAGATGTGTGGGTGATCTGTTGTGTTGGTAAGGTGAGGGATTTTCCTTTCTTATGATCAACAATACCGATTTAGGTCATTCCTCATATATTGCCTTATACCCATTCAGGAAAATCGAAAATATAATGTATCGCTGCTGTCTGGTGAGGTGACGAACCTTAAATTTATTCAGTAGTACCGATTTCTCTATTCCAACAATTTTCTCGCACGCCAACATATTTCAGACACTTCTTTTGTTTTTGTTTTTTTCCTGATTATATATAACCACTTTTATAGCGAGTTGAATCAGCTGACGAATCGCATAGAGTGTGATTCGAGCTTCAGTCTAACTCAAATGGTTTTGGGGCGTTCGAGTTGGAAAAAAGATGATGAACTTAAAAATCAGGAGAATCATTACGACTTTTGGCAAAAAAAATCCCGGTTAAGTTTGGCTAAATATACTTTACTTACTTTAATGGAAAGGAATAAGATTTATGTCTTTTTATCCTTTGATTATTTTCTCATTTTACACCCATTATTTTGTTAATTGGTATCGCCTTATACAGATGATTATTATATTCAATAATTTTTACAGAATTTTGTCAGAGCTCGCTCATAACCTTAGTATCATCTCATACCGAGATTTGCGGTAATAATCGAGTGCGGGATTTTGTACCATATAATAGCCTTAATTGATACTTTTGACTGTTTTAGTTGAAAATTATGGCACACAACGTGGAACCTAGTGATATTAAAGTTAAATGGACCTGGCGTCACAGCAGTAATAAAAGAAATAACCGTGAAACTTCTCAAGCTCAAGGTAAAAACCAGTAAGAATCGATTTTTTATTATTCAACAGCATGATACGTGGCCCTTTTCCTATCACAGTGTAAGTTATATAACGCATTATCAATTGTCATGCACAATATACCTTACCATGTTAGAATATATTTCGATCATATTATCGTATCAGTGTGCGAATATAACGGTTTTATCGTTATTATTAGCAGCGTTATCATTTCAAAGGTCATTTAAATATTCCTACAGGGATAACCAAGGGATTGTTAGTTTATATAATCCAAAAATGTGTGTGATAAACTCTCAATATTTCTGCGACCGGTTATTATAAGGCGATTTACCTCACAGCATTATTTTCTTATTCTTTTATCTTAGTGGTATTACTTGCTCTCCTTTCTGAAAGGGGTTGTAGTATAATTGAGATGGTATTAAGACCTGTGTCGATTGGAATCATTAAGATAAAGGTATAATACTACTATTACGTTCCAACCCCCCCCCCCCTCCCTCTTTACCTATCTCTCACTCTATAAATCTCTGTGTCATGAGCTTTGTTTTCTCTTTAACTCTCTCGCTTTGAAGCTTGCGGCAACACATATTAGCAGCACCTATTGGCGCATCAGACCCATCGGTACACCAGTTCCGAGCCGGTTAAAGGGCGGGGGAGGTGGCGGGGTAATCTGATTCCGATGAAGCGTATTGTAATATAGACACTACCTATATGTCAAGTCCTAATCGTTATTTGTCTGAAATATTTAATCTGTTTTTATGTTCCTGTAATTCAGATGACCCACAATTTTTAGGCAAAAAAACAAAGATCTACCAAGACCATGCAGTTCTACGTATCGGTGGAGAACGACCATTGGAGGTGACTATACGAAGAGGACAGGATATTGTGTACTACATCGAAGAATTGACAACAGAGAAGAGTTTAATGAAAATCTATTTTAAACGCCGCAATTTACCTTCTGACTTTGAGGTGATTATTTCAAACGATCACGGGGAGGCTCGTGAACCATTTGACATCGAAGATACATCAACTGACTAGCGGAAAAGAAGAGATTTGCTCAATCTTACAAGAATTGATAGATAGTCACCATCGCCAATTGGAAGTAGTATATAGGCATGTTTATACGTCACTTGGGTAGCGGTTATTCCTTTTGACGCGAGGGCCTTTGTTCACATCAATTCTTCGTATAGTGGCATTTACGTAATGTTAAATCGGGTAACCAGTGTATGTCAACATAGTTCTCACTGTGTGTGTATGTATCTGCGTTTGTTTTTCTATCTGACCGAGGACTTGAACAAAAGAATTTCAGGTCCTCGGTTGTGATTTCTAAAGAATCACAACGTCCTCGGAAGAATTCTATTGTATGGGGTATTGTTAAAGTTAGGGTACGTGGATTTGAACAATGGAAAATACAATGGGTCCTCGGTTGGAATGAAATACAAACATGTGTGTGTGTGTGTGTGTGTGTGTGTGGAGAGAGAGAGAGAGCGGGGGAGGAGGAAGGGTGGTCCTGCTTTCTTCTTCAAGGTATCGCTTAAAAAAAGTAACGACAAATAAGAAAGTTTAATATCCATAATTTCAAATAGTGGTACGGGCATTGGTGCGGTGGCTCGTGGTGGCCGTGGAGGGGAGTGGGCGGGGGTGGGGCATATCTGAAGGATTTACTTCATCACTGTTATAGTGCATACATCAGACTGTCTCTGAACTTAGATTGCATAAGTTGATTAAAAGGGTGTTAATATTTTACACATTCACACATCCCCCCCCCCCCTCTCTCTTCTTTTTCTTGTTTCTATTTTTTGTTCTTTTTTGTTTGTAAGGAAAATGCCCCCAAAAAGCGGGATTTTCTACAGATTTCTTCATTCAAATGAGTCAAAAGAAAACAAATTAATTCGGTTTTCTGGAACATACGATAGACCACTAATTACTAAAATCATAAAAATTGGTTTATATAATTTACATTGACTGAATTCGTTGCAGTGTTTTCCGTACCGCGTATTGCATATACAATTTCGCTTGCAGATTTTTATTTCTAGTTTAACAGCAGCTGTTGTTAACAAATGAATAACATTTAGAATACGTAAACAACAGGCCATCGAATATTCTGGAATGGTTGCAACATCATGGGGAGATTCCGGTTATTTTGAAATAAGTATCTATTGCAAAACGATCGCTGATTGGCTGAGAGTATAATTCATATTCATCTTACTCAGATACGTCATAATAAAAATTCCTTATTGAGCAGGAATCACAAACAAAGTAATCTAACCCTGATTTGATAATGATGCCCATGTTTATAAACTCGACGGGTTTCCCCATCAAATTATGTCATCATATTGAACAAAGTTATTTGTTTCCCACCCCCTCCCCTCCGAAATAGTTGGTTACTATCGTTGTATATTTGTTGTTATCTCATTACAGTACCGTTTGCCTATACCTAATATATAACATACATAGCCAATATCCTGTAACTGAAAATTCAGTCACTCGCTTCACGTACATTTTGAACCATTTCAACGAAACAAGTTTGTCCCATGTAACATTACAAAACAGTTATGAACTCACATGTGCAATTTTTAATATGTGGTGCAATTTTCTTTCAACTCGCATGTGATTCCTATATCCTTCGCAAACGAATTTAGTAATACACTGTACAATTTATCGTTTTTCGTAAATGTTTGGAGACTTGCGTTTACCTAGCATGCTTATACATACAAATACACACACTAACATGTGGTCAATACTGCGAATGTAACGTAATAGAAGTACACGAAATGCAGCATTGGTGTGTATGGAGACTTCGGGAAATTTTAACGAATTCTCATCATTTCAAATGAAAGATTCACTATTTTGAGTATTTTCTAGTAGTTATTTATCTAGCCAATATGTAAACATTCATTTTTATCGTACCATGAATTTTAACGTTGTATGGTATTGCCCCCCAACGAACTAGGTATTCGAAACACAATGGCGCTGTTGAAGAATTGCAGTGAGCTTTCCAAACGTACGGAAACAAAATAACCAGACTAACCCATATCTACTCCAAATAAACCTTACTATATCCACTCCAAAGTAACCCCATTATATCTAGTCGAAAAAACGCATATCATATGTAGTTTTTTTTATTTAAATGATCAAAATATTTAAATTTTCTCATTGTTCGTCCTAATATTGCACTATTCGTCAATCAGTACCACATATTTGCTCTTCAAATCCTACGGTAAGAATTAGTTACCGTGCTTACCCCTCTGATGCTTTATTGCCTTACCCCTCTTACTCCTCCCCTCCCTCCATCCTCCCATACATGTAGAAGATAAATCTGTTTAATTAACCTAAATGTCAAAAATAATACCTGCGTTAGTTTCATAATATATATTATTCTATCATTATCATAAAATTGATGTCTAACTGGCGGCTGTAGTCAGCAGAGTCTTACTCCAACTGAAGATGTCCTAATATCCGAATTATAAATCACAGATGGTTGGACATATAGTGAAGGAAGGGAGGGTGGTAAACAATTACTGACTTAACCATTTAATTTGTTCTTTTGTTATTAAATTCTTTAATAAAGTTACATTGTTAATGCAAAATGTAACCGTCCTTTGTTAAGAAGATCTATATTACATTGTCTTCTACTTTAACATTCTCTCGCCTGGGAATGGTGCTGTTGGGTGGTCATTGGGGTGTTAATACTAAGGTAGATTATAAGGGGTGGAATATCGTATTTTATATCAATATTTCATATTGCTCATAATCATATAACATGGACTAAGGACACACTCTTGACAAACAATCCTCTACAGTAAAATGAATATACGAAAAGAATGTTCGATGGTAAATGAATGATGGATTATATGAGGAAAGTAAACGAATATTTTATTGACTTTATCAATATTTATAGCTTTCATTTTTCTCGTTCCTAAACAAATGTTTCAATCAAAATTTAATATGAGGTATAAATAATCTTCCCCTGAACTTGTGGTAAAAGAAGTCCGAATAAGATCTGAAAACAAAAGAAATATCAGACTACGTCATAAACTACGTCTTTAACCCCCGGTGAAAGTTTTCTTCCTTTGTTTAAGTCATGCAAGAAAAATTAATAACAGGTTATAAATTTTTAGAGGTTGATACTCTGTTATAGAAATGAAATATGAGCACAAACACCGAGGCTGCCTTGTAAATCATTACTTATACGTTAATTATTCTTTTGCTTCTGCTTTTTTGTTGTTCGGTACTTAACAATAAACTAAAAAATGGCATATCTTGTTCTTCTATGTATACCCTCTTCGTTCCTATCGTCACCCATCTTTACCCAGTCATAGTTTATAGTGGAATATAAAAGGTTGTCTCAATAACATGGAAAAAGTGTGCAATGTACCCCCCCCCCTACCCCTCACCATCCGATTTCTTAATAAAAATACTTCAAATTCCCAATTTCATCAATCAGAATTGACCCCCACTTAAACTTTGTGCTGAGAGGTTTAACAGAAAATTGTAATTAGAAAATGACCTTTTGCTGAAAATTAGATAACGTACACCTTCGGTTATTGAAAAGCATTTGCGAATACTGGAAAGTATAGCAGAGAATGCACAACGGTTATATTTTGTAGGGACGTTTGGGGTGAGGTTAATTTTTCTGCCTCAAATCAAATCAAAGTTCGTTCCCCATCCATTAACCAGCCCACCCACCCCCTCCCACGATTTAACCTTCCGTCGCCAATGCCTGTAATGTCAAATAGATGAAGTGGCATGGTCATATAGTTGTCAGTTAAAATATACCTTTTTGTTTCTTTTCTACCAACTCTGAGAAATAAAACACAATACCACAAAAATAATTTACATCTGTCAATCGAATAAAAAAACTACCCATACCCAACACTGTCTATAACATACGCAGTTCAGTGACCTTCACCCGCATAAAGCTAATCCTCGATCGACAAACAAAACATAGTCCCACAGTCAACCATTTCCCCTCCAACAAAGTGTATCATCAACTATGCATTGAATGATCACACTTTAAGTGCGCTATTTGATACCCCTTCCTCCATCCCCTACCCCCGATCGGGGAGGTTAACGTCCAGTTGAGGGATTTCAAAATTCAAAAGTATTTATTAGCACAATTTTGCGATTAGACCTAAATATAGACTTAATGCATAGTCTTAATATGCCTCAGTATGCATTGATCTACTATTTTAATTCTATTTAATGGGGAGGACACCTTCTCCACCCCCTCCCCACCCGCTACATAGGAAGCCATTTATAGACCACACAGCCACACCTCTCATTTGTATTATTTTCCATTCCATACCCATAAAGGTTCAAGCCCCTGTTCCTTCTATCAGTCGGATGGGTTTTGGAAACCCGCCTCCGATGTTTTCGTTACGGTGATTTCATAAATGATTGCAACCATAAAGGTTATTAATAGTCGGCAACTTATACTGTGTCAAGTCAATGATATTTAGAAAATGTAAACATAGCCTAACCTTGGGCCTGTCTGTGATAAAATAACTTCGCATAATTGGTAGATGGCGGGTGCATCATGGTGTTACCGAAACTATACAAGTCGTTGAAAAGTAGTATAGCTGATATTCAAAGATATATCAGACAAATTTCGACTGGTGTTTACCTGTAGTTTCTTTACATACTTAAGTCGAAGATTTGGAAGGATTTTCATCTATAATTTGTTAAACGAGTTGGGTAACAGGACTTACAGCTCTTCGGCTTTTGGTCTCATTTATGGGATAAGGGATGTGGGTGATCTGTTGTGTTGGTAAGGTGAGGGATTTTCCTTTCCTATGATCAACAAATACCGATTTTGTTCATTCCTCATATATTGTCCTATATCCATTCAGGAAAATCAAAAATATAATGTATCGCAGGTGTCTGGTGAGATGACGAACCTTAAATTTATTCAGTAGTACCGATTTCTCTATTCCAACCATTTCCCGCACGCCAACATATTTCAGACACTTCTTTTGTTTGTTTTTTTTCCTGACTATATATATAACCACTATTATAGCGAGTTGAATTAGCTGACGAATCGCATAGAGTGTGATTCGAGCTTCAGTCTAACTCAAATGGTTTAATGGCGTTCGAGTTGGAACAAAAATTGATAAACTTAAAACTAAGGAGAATCATTTCGACTTTTGGCAAAATATTTTCAGCGAATTTTGGTTAAATAAACTTAACCTACTTTAATGGAAAGGAATTAGACTTATGTCTTTTTATCATTTTATCATTTTACACCCATCATTTTGTTAATTGGTATCGCCTTATACAGATTATTATAACATTCAATAATTTTTCCAGATTTTTGTCTGAGCATGCTCACAAACGTAATATGATCTCCTACCGAAATTTGCCGAAATAATCGAGCGCGGGATTCTTACCTTATAACATTCTTAATTGATACATTTAGCTGTTTTAGTTGAAAATTATGGCACCCAACCTGGAACCTAATGATATTAAAGTTAAATGGACCTGGAGTTATAGCAGTAATAAAAGATATAACAGTGACACTTCTCAAGCTACAGGTAAAAACCAGTAAGAATCATTTTGTTTATTATTCAACAGCATGATACGCGGTCCTTATCCTATCACAGTGTAACAGTATAAGTTATAGAACGCCTTATCAATAGTCATGCACAATATACCTTACCATGTTAGAATACATTTCGAGGGACTATAGCTTATCGTATCAGTGTGTGAATATAACGGTTTTATCGTCATACAATGCAACTTATTAGCAGCGTTATCATTTCAAAGTTCATTTCAAATAGTCCTGCAGGGATAACCAAGGGATTGTTAGTTAATATCATCCAAACATTTATGTTATAAACTCTCAATTTTTAGCGTTACTACAGCGACCGGTTATTATAGGGCGGTTTACCTCACAGCATTATTTTCTTATTCTTTTATCTTAGTGGTATGATTTGCTGTCCTATCTGAAAGGGGTTGTAGTATAATTGGGATGGTAATAAGACCTGTGTCGAGAGGAATCATTAAGATACAATTCTGATACTACTAGTACGTTCCAACCCCCCCCCCCTCCCTCTCTACCTATCTCTCACTCTATAAATCTCTGTGTTATGAGCTTTGTTTTCTCTCTAACTCTCTCGCTTTGAAGCTTGCAGCAACACATATTAGCAGCACCTATTGGCGCATCAGACCCATCGGTACACCAGTTCCGAGCCGGTTAACGGGCGGGGGAAGGTGGCGGGGCAATCTGATTCCGATGAAGCGTATTGTAATATACACACTACCTATATATCAAGTCCTAATCATTATTTATTTGAAATCTTTAATCTGGTTTTATGTTTCTGTAATTCAGGTGACCCACAATTTTTAAGAAAAGAAGCAGAGATCTGCCAAGACCATGCAGTTCTACGTATTCGTGGAGAACGACCATTGAAGTTGACTATACGGAGAGGACAGGATATTGTGTACTCCGACAACGATGTGAATAAAGAAGAGAGTTGGATGAAAATCTATTTTAGACGCCGCTATTTACCTCGTGACTTTCAGGTGACCATTTCAAACGATAAGGGAAGTGTATCTCAAACATTTGACATCTAAGATGATAACTAGCGGGAGAGAAGAGATGTGCTCAATCTTACAAGAATTGATAGATAGTCACCACCGCCTATTGGAAGTAGTATATAGGCATGTTTGGACGTCACTTGGGTAGCGGTTATTCCTTTTGACGAGAGGGCCTTTATTCGGGGAGGAGGGAGGGTTGTTTTGCTTTCTTTATTAAGGTATCGCTTAAAAAACGTAACGACAAATAGGAAAGTTTAATATCCATAATTTAAAATAGTGGTACGGGCATTGGTGCGGTGGCTCGTGGTGGCGGTGGAGGGGAGTGGGCGGGGGTGGGGCATATCTGAAGGATTTACTTCATCACTCTTGTAGTGCATACACCAGACTGTCTCTGAAGTTAGATTGCATAAGTTGATTAAAAAGGTGTTACTATTTTGCACATTCACACATCCACCCCTCTCTCTTTTGTTTATCCTGTTTCTATTTTTTTTTTGTAAGGAAAATGCCCCCAAAAAGCGGGATTTTCTACAGATTTTTCATTCAGATGAGTGGAAAGGAAATAAATTAATTTGGTTTTCTGGAACATACGATAGACCACTAATAACTTAAATCATAAAAATGGTTTATATACTGCACATTGACTGAATTCGTTGCAGTGTTAATAGGGGCATATCTGAAGGTTTGTGCTTACACCAGACTGTTTCTGAATTTTAGATTGTATAAGTTTATTATAAAATGTTAGTAGATTGCATAAGTTGAAGATAAACACCATATTTTTGCAAAATGTCAACGTAAAGATAGTATTTTGTGTATGTGTGTGTGTTATGTTGAGTGTGCTTGGTCAGGGGGGGTGAGGGGGGCTAGAAGAAAGGCTAGCAGGAATTTCCAGAGTAATTGATTGAACCGAAAGTTTGTGAACTTTGGAGTAAATTAAATTCATAACGAGAAAAAAAACACTTGTACCTTTTACAAGCACAAACATTAACTGATTTTATCGAATATAATGTGAGAGCTTCACACCACTGGGAAGGGATTTAGTTTGAGTACAAACAAATAACTGACTTTAAAAAAAGCACCAAATCCATCGGATTATCGGCGAATCCGAAGCAAGACGTCATTTAACATTCGATCCGCATACTTTTGCAGAGAACAATGACAAAACAAAGACTTTTCAAATTTATGAAATATTAATATTTACACATGACAACGACAAGGATTGCGTCCTTTATGAACTCATTAAAGTTTATGATAATTCGTAACTTGTAAAACTAATTGGCCGTAAAAAAAACGTAGTTATTATGACAATCTAGACAATATCATAACGACAAACAAGAATAAAACAAAATGGCAGAAGATATTGCTCTGAATCAAAGGGGAAAAAAATGTGTACAAACTATGCGTCATCGATAAAAGTTAGTCTTAAAAAAAAATACGTTTTTCTTTCTGCATTTCTGTGACTTGTATTGTTTAGTTATACTGCTTTCTTTTATAATACTGAATAGACACTTGTACTCACACCCGTGGTAATTTGTTCTTATATTGTATAGTCAGTATTGCTAATTTCGGAACACTGCCAATTTCGGACACCCCTAAGAAATGCACGATTTCACCATGACAACCTACAGGAAGAGCCAAATTTCACCAAA
>JAIPMN010062456.1:1764-14258 GCA_020650975.1 Apostichopus californicus
CCCCCCCCCCCCCCCCACCCACTCTCGAGTTACCACTCTAGGCAGGGACTACTTCAGCACACCAGGAATCTCTCCCAATATGCATATCTGCTACTCAAAGAACTGGCCCAATTGCAAGGTGACCATATTTTTGCAGGAAAATCCGGGACATAATATCGCTGGAAGCATTGCTGTTAATCAGTAGGTGCAACATGATGTAATTGGGCACGTCTGCTCACGTATTACTATTTTAATTTTCCTACAGCATGAACTTAAACAATATGGTACACCAAGCTCTCAAGGGGAATATCTGTGTATGAACTACAATATTGAGAAATATTTTTATGTTGCTGAGCTTAGGATAGAAATTTACATTTCATTCGATGTGGTAGGCTATACTTATACTGCCCACAAAATGAAATTTGTGCTACTGATATTTATTTTTGCTTCAAATGATTTTTCTCAGTGCCTCTGAAAAACATGCCTCTAAACGACTTTTGTCCCCTTTCAAGGTCAAGAAAAGTACAGGTTGCTTTAATTTTCCTTTGATAGTTTCTTCAACACCACATAAGGTCAACTTCAATTTGGCTCTGGGGCCAAAATGTTTGGAATCTTTAATACACAATTTTTTATCGCTAGCTCTTTTGAATTCGCCACGAAATGGGCATTAGACATTCGACCATAAAAGTTTTTCCGATGCATTTTTTCCCTAGACAATGGATGGGATGACAAATTTTATGACAATGGCATATCAGAAGTTGATTATCTTTTCTTCCAATGTAGTGACCAAACTGTCTCTGCCATTTTTGGCAGATACAGTCAAAATTGACCAGGAGAACTGAAAATAAAATAATTTAAATGATCAAGACTAACAAATACCCCCATCCCCAACGATTCAACTAAACTTTTGTTTCTTGCTTTTGTGCTAATGATTTTCCTATTGTTTTACATTCATTTTAGTTGGACAGTGTAAGAAATTTCTTCAAAGAGATCAATATTCCACACCGTCTTTTCGTCGTTATATAGTCATCAATTGAATGCTTGATACGTGTTACCGGAAGCCGATTAAAACGCTAAACGTTCACTGTGCATTCTGGACTGCTCACGTAGCGTAAACATCTTGTCGTACAGGTTTCAGTAATATGCAAGCAAATGCACCACTTGAATGGCATAAATCTCTCTCTATTGTTATAAACTTGTTTCGAATAAAGAAGATGTGGTTCGTCAATGAGTATCGATAAAGTCCATTAGTGTGTTACGTGTTGGACATAACGGGGACTACTTGGTATTCCAGTCGTGGCAGTTTTCTTCATCTATTCGTCCATCAGAATGTAGTCCATTGACTTTTAAAACAAATAGAATAAAGAACAAGGAATCGGATAATATTCTTCCGAGATCAAACTTGAAGACATCCCCAAAGATCATGTGTAGTATCTGTTCCCTTTCGAGGGGAATGGTTATACACACCTGGCGATGATCACACAGTCACAGTCTGGGTGCAAGGGACTGGGGTTGAGAGCGGATCAGGCGTTCGGTAGTTTGGTTTTCGTGACCAGGTTCTTTCCTGGGTGACTTTTCTTAAAAAGTATCCCCGGTATTCAATCATGGGAGCATTATCGACAGATAGATATTGCTGTAACTTGATAACTCAATTAAAGGATTGGTACAGGTGTTTGAAATGTCTATTGTGTATGAAAGAGCACAAAAAGACAAAATGAACAGTGAAGAAACTACCATGATAGCATGCTCTGTTAAGGAGATATAACACTTTGAAGATATCAACATTTCTTTGAAAATGACTGGTGTAGAAAGACTAACTGTGAGGGTATGATGTCACATCCTCACTTCCTTAACATGTGTGAATATATTTCTTTAAAAATTATTTACATTTGAAAATAATATAATCAAACATTCTTCAGATGTTTAATCTCAAATACTTCCTTTGACAAATATGAGATCTCCTGACATATCTTTTGGTTGAAAGTCATGAAATCTCACAAAATATTTAGAAAAAAAACAAAGACTTTTCAGGTATGTGAGGATGTGACATCACAGCTAGTCAGATTTCAGCAGTTTCTACACAATCTGATAAAACTTTACACTTGAACATCTCTTTAACCGAAAAAGATATTTGAACAGTTTTTTTCACCATTGTGTTTCTTTTATTGTCCTCTTTCATATAACATTACCATGTATGACAACTGAACCAATCCTTTAAATAATTAAATAATGAGTAAGGCAGAATTTTAGTCTTGATATGTTATAATACAAAGAAAACAGACAACTTTGAGTCCAATAATGTTTCTGTAGCTGTTCCAGTATTTTTCAAGATTTGTATCGTTAAATATACTTAATTTCTGGAATGTTCGTCTAGGCTAACTTGATGGTGACGTCGGCTCCTCACTGCAGTTCTTATAGTTAATGTTAATCTGTTGTTTTGGAGGTCAACCATAATATATTCGTTAATCTTCATATAAGCAACAAAGCACACTTGGGTAGCATTGAACATCAATTGTCCTTAACAAATTTGTAGTAAATTATAAGCATGTCATTTGAGACCATATAATCTTCATTTCTCCTATTGAGTTTAGTAGTGCAACCGAGGAACTAGTCTGATGAGCTGTGTACTAAACTAAAAGGTCCAGCCAATTTAACTAGTGAACCTCAACTGTTTAAAGGTCATTCCAAAAAACAAACAAAAAAGTAATGTGCTATACAACTCTAGCTAGACCGAGAGCAGTGGTTTTAACGGTCCACGGCTTATCAAAGTTAATTTTGTTCCTGAAGTTACCAAAACAGAATACGGGGTATATTATTTGGTGAATCTCAATCACTCAGTTTCTGAAACTACCTACTATCCGGTATGAGAATTTGCTACAACACTGTTGCTTATAATGGGACCATATTGACACTGGTCTACTTTGGTTATCTTGCAAAAGTGATATAGATTGAATTCTATGTATATTAAAATGTTATCTTATGGTCTTGCTGGCTTGTATGTCTCTGTCATTGCAACGAATATAATACTTGTTTTGTTGTAGGTTGTGTAAATCTTTGCCAAGTTGAACACATTCATGTCAAACAATGAGCTTAATTAAGTTCCTTCAAACCCTTGTGAACCCATGACTATTTGAATGTTTAGCTTGGCTTACACAAATAACCCATAACAATAAAATTCATTCCACCTTCAGAGTGATAAGGTCAAAAACGGCTTTCAAGGAATTAGATGGCGCTAGTTTGAAACAGGGTGTTTTTTAATATAAAATAATTATATGGCTCTTAAAGGCATCCATGGATTCACTTTTAGGAGAATAGCGCCTCATCAGGCCACGTGTTCAGTGGACGGTGGCTGCAAGCATGCCTGTCGCAGAGAGTGTCTCCACCTCTGGCCAAAGGCAAGGATTCACGCACGCCACCTAGTACGCTTCTGGTCGATTTGACCGACCCTCTGCGCATCCTTCCGGGTTCTTTTGCGACAACAAGGGAGACATGGTACGAGATCCTAGGCAACAAAAAGCACCATGCCACAACCTGAGGTATTATCGCCAGAAGCCTGTCTTGAACCCTAGCCACGATTTACACGACCGACAAGGAATGAGTCTTTCGTCACCCTCTATAGCATCGGCCACCACATCAGCTAGTAAAGTATATGGTTGAATTAATATATCAAGACTTCAGCGTGGACTGCTGAAAGAGAAAAAGAATTTTTAAACGTGTACATTCATTGATGGAGTCGAACTCAGTTCATCAGGTTACCAGTCCACTGCTCTACCCACTGAACCATTTGACGAGTTAACTTTCTACGAGCTTAAATTGGTATTTTTGGTTGGATACAATTTATTGGTAACAGTGAACGACACTGCCTTCAACGAAATCTCTATTCATCCTGTTTTACTCTCATTAGAAAACGGATCTGAATATCTTTATTCAGAAGAAGCTCACGCTTGTGTTTGTTTACATTGCAGCAAGCAGTAAGAATGTCGCTTCCTTCCAAGACGTAAATGTACAATAGGCTTATGCCCCGATACTATCGATGACTTCGAAGCAAGCAGTAAAAGAAAAACGGATTCCGTGTAATCTTCTTATTCACAAACTGAGCTTGCTTAAGATTATGCTCGCAAGAGTGTTCTTGCTGTAAGTTGTCTCCCTTTACAACTATAATCTATGCAGACGATCATGAACTGGGATTAAGTCTGAAATTTCAACAAACAATACCTATTCACATATCAAGACCTTTTTGAATGAGGAAAGGACAATACTTATTAAGTCAACCACGTTAACTACATGTGACTAATCTTATATAGGGATCTGAATGGCTGGAAATAGCACAGTTATTCGAAACCCAAAACATAATTCATAGGGTTTTGAGTTTATGCAAGTCATTTTGGGAAACACGGGGATCGGGAATTCGTCAACTACAAGACTTTGTTTAGTCCGCAAATGACTAGATGTGTTTATTGATCCTCTGAAACTGCGGCCAATGAGGCTTCTTCGCGAGTTCCTGCTTGCAGGAGGATCTAATATACATACATACATACACGCATACACATACATTACATACATACACCCTTTCATACATACATTTAAGGCCATTGTCATTTCTTAATAGGGCTGTTGCCATGGTAACACTATGATGATAATTTCAAATTATAGAACAAAATGTAAAATTACGAATGTTTAACTGTATATATATATATATGAGCAAAGACATGACATTTTCTTCTCAAATTCGAATTACAATTCTGTCAGCATAGTGTTGCCATGACAATGGTCTTGATTGGGAATGTGCTTGATCTGAAATGATAATGATCTTGATCTAATCTACCAGGCAGCCCTTAATATAAATACCTTGACACTTAGATTGTGTTTCTATGTTCTTTAGTTACATAAATATGACATTTTGTTGTCAAAGTCCATTTCAAACTCAAATTCAGTCAGCCTAGTGTTGCCATGGCAACGGTCTTGATTGAGCTCGATCGTGACTTTAAATGGGCCTGATCTTGAGCTCAATCAACCGGAAAGTCTGAAATATATATGCCAAAGACACATTGATTGTGTTTTCATGTTGTTCAGTTACAATAACATGAATTATCTTAACCCCCCCCCCCCCAACTGTTTTGAAGCGTTGTCATCGCAACGGTCCTGATTGGGTATAATAAAAACCTTAAATGACTCAGATCTTGATTGCAATCAACCAGTTACCATACAATTGATGTTACTATTCACTTAGATCAGAGTTAGAGTAGCAGCTCCCTGCTTAGATTGTGTTTATATGTTGTATACTCCCAAACATATGATTTTTTTCCAAGTTTTATAGTGCTGCCATGGCACCAGCTCTGATGGCCACACCCACCACTAATTTAAAGGCAAACAAGTATATTGTGACAGCTGAGGGTCCTAGCTAACCGAAAAACACGGTGGGTGAAAAATCCTAAGTGGGGGGGGGGGGGGTCCATTTTTCTATTTTTTTCGTAACTGTAACATTTCTCAACTTATTTTGACGTCTAACCTATTTTAAATTGTTAAAGTTGAAAACGTCGAAAATTTGAATTTGAAAATTTGAATGTTGTATTGATTTTCAAGTCGTTAGTGCTTGCTTTGCTTGCACTCCTAATTTGAAATAAGGCTGCTTACAGTATTGTAGTCGTCCAAATCTTTCAATAGTTGCCATATTCTTCTATATCCTTAACAAGTACGATGGTTCTGAAAGATTCTAATTACAGGATTAATTTAAGGCGAAAACTTAATTTTAATATGAGGGTAGATTTTTACCATGACATGAAAGTCTTTTGTTATTCTATTAAGTTGTTACACCATAGACATAAGTAGTTAGTTAAGCCCACTTTAACTGACTAATAGGACACTTGTTTGACGGTTTTCGGCATATCAAAATTGACTATAACCTTTAAACAGGGAGTCCCACACCCAACTCCTCGAAGCGGGAGATGAAAAATGCCAAAGACAACATAAATAACAACAAGTACGGTAATTAATTCATAACATGACATTCATTTCCGAAGAAATATTGCATGTGCCATCTATACCCGTTGATAATTTTTGTCTCCTGCTGTTTTCCACCCAATTAGTAATTTCTGAGTTTATGGTTTATTTTGTTATTCTGCATTCCATTTCCTTGATACATTCAATGATAGCTAGTTATATCTTGTTAAACGTGATATTTGTCACCAATTTGGTACTGTATAGTTCAGTGACACTTGTGAGGTCTTTTTTCCAAGGTATTTACTTACTACAGATAATAATTGAGTTATCCTTGGTCAAGCTATAAACAAAATTACACAACCCTTGTTGACACTGTTGAATTGGACGAGGGTTCAGTTTATATTTATACTCACCGAGTGGACAGCACATGAACGGAGCAATTTATAACCTATCAAATTGAAAGCTAAGTGATATAATTGAAATTATTTCAACAGGTTTTAAAGGGCAAAATAAATCAAACCTTCGTTAAGAAGCCCGCAAGGTAGTAGAAAAGATTTAAGAAAAGAGGGAGAATAAAAGGAGGCCATGCATGCATATTAATGCATATGTTGATTAAGCTGAGATAACCCATTAGCAGAAGTTGATTGTTTTAACGCATTAATTACTGCAAACAGGGATCCTTACCGTTTTTAAGAGGGCGCTGTCATACCATTCCTAATAGGGATGTGTCTAGGTTCTGGGTCCAAACAGAGCCGTAAATGGGTTCCTAATGCGCATGATCGATCCTTTTTTAAGTTCTGCAAAGCAAAGTATAGCACAGCTGTAACGTTCTCAATCTATGTACTGGTTGTGAAAATATGTTTAAAGAGATCTCGTCTCCAATTAATTACGAGAAGAATCCCAATTGTAAGTCCAGTATATATTTCATTTCGAGCATTGGATACAATTTTAAAGCCGCTCAAAGCTAGAATTATGTTTTCTGTTCCGAGTTTTCTGAGGGCGAAGACCAATTTACCCATAATTCTAAATTGGTCAGTCATTTTGTATCGCTTTGATTTGCTCTGTGTCAGGAAAAGCGGACATTTGATTGAAATTAGATTACTTGTATAATCCACCCCTGCTTCTCTGACTCTATCGTAGACTTTATATCCCTATAGAACCCATTGGTTATTTTATTTATTACTTTACACACAGTACGCACTGTATGGAATGTGTATTTAAAAGCTCTAAATAGACGTCTTTCACTACTGATATTTAAGGCGTTGCGCGCCTGGCACTGTTTCATGTCGTGGTCCAGATTTCATAATTATGGGCTGCTCAGTGTATATAGGAGGTGAAAGCTTTACTGATACATAGTTGGGTTGGTGGTTGATCGACGTATACATCATTCTCAACGGGGTAACACATGTAAGCTATCGATCACTGTGTTGTAATTTCATCGGCGTGTGCTCTCCACCGATATATGAAGCAAAATCTTCATCTCTGATACCAATGAACACAGTGACCTACCATGCATGGAAGCATACAACAGCCTGTCCCCACTGGTGGTGATGGTGTTTATGTTTGTGGTTGTTGGGGAGGGGGGGGGGATTCCTCTGCTCTGCCGATGAAGCGACATTAAATGAATGGTGTTGGAGGTGAGGGTAGATCGGAAGGGAGGGGGTGAGAATGATGACCACCTGTCGTCACCCACACTCGACGTATGCCACCAGAGAAACTAAAAACTGCGCGTCAAGAATTCGAACACATGATGCAAATGGGCAAATTGCGCCCGTCGGATAGTCAATGGGCATCCCTCCGTTCATATCGTTACAAAGAAAAAAAGGTGACTGGAGACAAGGCGGAGATTGTCGTGGATTGAATAACGTTACCATTCCCAATCGTCATCCCATGCCGCATTTACAAGACTTGTCTGCTTCACTGAATGGCGCAAGAGAGACCCAGTGCGCGCATATCACCAAATTCCGGTTGAGGAGTCGGACATTTGCAAAAAGGCAAAAACAACACCTTTCGGTCTGTTCGATTTCAAACGTATGCCATTCTGAGAAACGCAGCGCAAACATTCCAGCGCTTCATGGATGAGGTAACGCGTGGACTAGATTTTAGTTATGTCTACATCGATGATATACTCATTGCTAGCAAACAGCGAACATATGGATCATTTGAGACAACTGCTTAACGTACTCCAAGACTATGGAGTTGTAACTAACCCAAGTAAAAGTCAGTTTGGAGTCCCTACACTTGCATTCCTTGGACACACAGTTGATTCCAAAGGAATCCGCCCATTTTCGGAAAAGGTCAAGGCTAATGATTTTCCTCAACCAACGTCCTTACGCAAACTTCACTAATACCTAAGTTTGTTTAATGTTTAACGGCAACTTATACCGCAATGTGCTGAACTTCTTCGACCGATTTACTTGCGGGTACAAACGAAAAGCAGCACCATTGACTTGGACAGAGGAAGCGTCTAGCTTTTACAGCTAACAAAACCCGCGCTTGCGCAAGCTACTCTACTTAGTCATCCGGATCCCAATTTACCCCTTTCCGTTATGGTGGATGCATCGAATCGGGCCGTCGGAGGCGTACTTCAACACTACTGATATGGATCTTTGCAACCGTTGTCTTTCTTCTCGAAAAAGCTAAGTGCTACTGAATCTAAATACATGCATTTGTACGCGAACTGACTGCCATTTATCTAACGCTTAAACATTTCCGCTACACATTAAAGGGACGACAATTCACGATTTTCACGGATCACGAACCCCTTACTTATGCACTGAGCACGAACTCTGATAAGTATTTGCGTAGAGAAATAAGACATCTAGATTTCGTGTCCCAATTTACCACGGACATACGTCACGTGAGTGGTAAAAATAATGTTGTCGCAGACGCGTTGTCACGCTTGGAAGTAAATTCTTTACTAGAGCTCCTTTCTCTGCTCAATTGGACTACGCGCAATTAACACATGCTCGAAAGGACGACCCCGAACTTTAAGACTCCAGGAATCTTAGTCACTAGTATTCCAGAAAATTTCTTTACCTTCTTCTGATGAAACAATACTCTGTGATGTATCTACCGGACCATCGAGACCTTACGTTCCAAAATCTTTTCGGCGTTCTGTCTTTAACGCCACACATGGTTTATCGCATCCTGGCATACGCGGGACTCAACGATTAGTAACAGATCGCTTTGTTTGGTCCAATATCAACAAAGGTGTGAGACACTGGGTTAAATCTTGTCTAGACTGCCAACGGTCAAAAGTGCATAGGCACACCGTTACATCAGTTTGTACTTGCGCGCTTTAATCACGTACACATTGTAGGACCATTGCCACCATCCAATGGATATACATACTTACTGACTATTGTAGATTGGTTCACAAGATGGCCGAAAGCCATTTGCCTTCCTAATATTACCGCCGAAACTGTCTCAAAAGACTTTCTCTGTTGATGGATTTCAACGTTTGGCACACCCGCTACGATCACCACAGACAGAGGCACGCAGTTTGAATCGGCCTTATTTCGTGAACTTACCCTGCTGTTAGGAAGCAAACAAATTCGTACCACGGCATACCATCCGGAATCCAATGGTTTAGAAGAACGCTTCCATCGGCAATTAAAGGCTGCCGTCAAAGCGCAACATGACCCTACGCATTGGAGTGACTTATTGCCATTTGTCTTACTTGGTATCCGCACGGCGCTCAAAGAAGACATCGGCTGCAGCGCCACTGAACTGGTTAATGTACAACCTTGAGATTACCTTGTGACTTGGTCAACCAAGATGAGACTCAACGCACTCCAGACCTTACTGTTTATGATGACCGTCTCCGAACACAAATGGCTCAGCTAACCCCCACCGTAACTAGAGATCACACGAGAAAGCCTCAACTGCAAACATATAAAGAGCGTTGTACGCATGTGTGGGTCAGCGATGATACCGTCAAACGGCCGTATCGCGGTCCGTACCGAGTCATCTCCCGAGGAGACAAAACTTTTGTGGTATACATATATATATATGCTAAGCACGACATAGTGTCGATTGACCGGCTAAAAGTAGCGTGGACTGATCAGGATGAAATATCGCACTCTCTGCAGCTTTCACTCACAGACGTAACGCCGGTTATATTATCATACCGGCCAGCTACATCGTCTACCGACAAAGCCACATAGCCACATCCACCGATCCCGTCCCTCCGGTCACAGTTACTCGCTCAGGACGCCACGTCCGATGGCCAGCACGATATCGATGAAGGATTTTCCTTATTTGTTTTGTTTTATCGATCACTCCCCCTTTCTTTCTTTTTATCGGTCACTGATGCGAGGGGCTTATGTAACGGCGTAATTTGACACCGCTACTGTTTCGGTCAACTGGTAGCGCCCTCAATTACCCTTTTAGTATCGCTAGTTCAAACTTACACCACTTCGACTTCCGACTTCGACCGCTCAACACGACGAGCTACCAACTACGTTAATCGTCTAAAATGTATCGCCTTATTATAACTTCGATCGGATAATTCTCATCAAGTTGGGAAACATTCCTATCCGACCGTTATCGATTTATTTTATTATATTTATATTTATCTCGCAGCATATACCGTGCGAGGATATTCGTCCAAAGTTTCAAGTACTACTTTCAAGTAATAAACGCCTGGCCTTTATGAGCAATAAAGTTCGATGAATAAATAATTCGAAACTAGCACTATATACATAATAATAAACTGTACTTCATCTTGTGAGTGCTATTCTATTTAACAGTGAATTTGCATTGTCATTACCGTCAAATCCCAATGGATCCTAGAGATGACTTTATGGGCGATCAAACCCACGTAAGTAAACGGACCACTGAGCCGTTGTTAAACCGGTGTTTCATAATTTATGGACTAACTTCGTTTAAAACACGGATAAGTACATAAGAGGTATTCCAAACACAATTGAACTTTGCTCAGTTTTGCTTTAATCTGATCATGTATTAGATATCCGTTTGTGTGTGATGTAGTGTGCAGTTTGTGCAGTACATCGAATATATTCTAAACAGAACTGTGGACTTTGCAACGTTTTTGTTTGTTCCATTTTTTCTACAGATTGGTGACTATATTTGCATCATTTATTGAATATCCCTTTGTGATAACATTGAATGTCTTCTTAGCAGAACTGTGACGGTTTGCTCAGTTTTGTTTTAGTGCTGGTGCGGTGAAGGTACTGTAGTGAAAGATACATATAAACCAAAATAAAAATGGCATCTTATCATGATGGCTCTGCTGTTGATCTAACATCCGTAAGTAACCGCAACCGATTGTTTATTGTACGTTTGCTTTGGTACCCATACGATACCATTCTGTTTTTACGTACCAACTACAATGTAAGGTAATATACCACAATTAGAGCAGTGCATCAGTCCTCCATGAAGGATTACGCATCGTTGTTTTTATTCCTTAATAGACCTATTGTTTTGTCATAAACTGTGATAAACTACTTAATGGTCTACAGATGGAGAGATTGATTGAAGATGATTTAAGGCTGTTTCATTTTAAAAATTCCTGTATGAAACAGGAAGATTCCACAACGAGAGCTTGCAGACGGGTTGTCGAGTAGGCCTACTGTGCTAACCGTCGACCTCTTCTAGCTCAAAATCTAAATCGTCATTATGGGTAAACGTTGAATGGGCTATATGATAGCCCAAGCCATCAGCTATCGTAAAGTGGATTTGGCATCCATCAGCTATCATATAGTGGATATGACATACTTCAGCTATCATATAGTAAATATGACATGCATCAGATATCATATAGTGGATATGACATGCATCAGCTATCATATAGTGGATAGGACATGCATCAGCTAATATAGGCCTATAGTGGACATGACATGTATCAGCTATGATAGAGGGGGCGTTGTGGTCAAGTGGTTAAAGCAGTGGACTGGTGATATAAGGATTACAGGTTCGAGCCCTGGCCAGATCATTGCGTTGTGTCCTTGGGCAAGGCACTTTATCTCCATTGCCTCTCTTTAACCAGGTGTATAAATGGGGACTTGCGAGGTAATTTGTAAATATAGTTGCGTTCGCCGGTTTGTGGCTGCACCCTATTCGAAGTCCCCCGGGGGACACGTGGTTGTGGTGTACTGTGGTGCCCCAGGAGAGATTGATTGAGTTGCGCACATTTTGGTGTGTAGCCGTGACAAGTTACCAATGACCAAGCCTAAGTTGTACACAGCGCATAGAGACTTTACTGTATATTTGCGCCTTATAAGAACTGTGTATTATTATTATCATCATCATCATCATCATCATCATCATCATCATCATCATCATCATCATCATCATCATCATCATCATCATCATCATCATCATCATCATCATCATCATCATTATTATTATCATTATTATTATTATTATTATTATAGTTATTATTATTATTATTATTATAGTTATTATTTTTATTATTATAGTTATTATTTTTATTATTATAGTTATTATTATAGTTATTATTATTATAGTTATTATTATTATTATTGTTATTATTATTGTCATTATTATTAGTGTCATTATTATTATTATTATTGTTATTATTATTATTA
>JAIPMN010062457.1:0-23754 GCA_020650975.1 Apostichopus californicus
GGGTCCCTTAGTCATTCCTAATTGTTAAGCTTGTAGGGTCCATGAGTCCTTCCTAATTGTTAAGCTTGTAGGGTCCATGAGTCATTCATAATTGTTAAGCTTGTAGGGTTCATGAGTCATTCCTTGTTGTTAAGCTTGTAGGGTCCATGAGTCATTCTTAATTGTTAAGCTTGTAGGGTCCATGAGTCCTTCCTAATTGTTAAGCTTATAGGGTCCATGAGTCCTTCCTAATTGTTAAGCTTGTAGGGTCCCTTAGTCATTCCTAATTGTTAAGCTTGTAGGGTCCATGAGTCCTTCCTAATTGTTAAGCTTGTAGGGTCCATGAGTCATTCATAATTGTTAAGCTTGTAGGGTCCATGAGTCAATCCTAAGTGTTAAGCTTGTAGGGTCCATGAGTCATTCCTAAGTGTTAAGCTTGTAGGGTCCATGAGTCAATCCTAATTGTTAAATTTGTAGGGTTCATGTGTCAATCCTAATTGTTAAGCTTATAGGGTCCATGAGTCATTCCTAATTGTTAAGCTTGTAGGGTCCATGAGTCATTCCTAATTGTTAAGCTTGTAGGGTCTTAAGTCATTCCTAATTGTTAAGCTTATAGGGTCCATGAGTCCTTCCTAATTGTTAAGCTTGTAGGGTCCATGAGTCATTCATAATTGTTAAATTTGTAGGGTCCATGAGTCAATCCTAATTGTTAAGCTTATAGGGTCCATGAGTCATTCCTAATTGTTAAGCTTGTAGGGTCCATGAGTCATTCCTAATTGTTAAGGCTGTAGGGTCCACAAGTCATTCCATGAGTTAAGATTTGTATATGATGCCAGCTTGAGAGGTAGTATCGAAAGATTACTCAACGTCATATTATTACAGATAAAGCTGAACCTATGAAAATATCTTAAGGGTTTAAGAAGAGGACCTAACATTAGAAAGATAAAATGCATTGCATTTCTCTAGCTATAAAGTAGAGGATCTGTCCCTGGACCCTTCCCCCTCCCCACCCTCCTCCTCAGCAACCCATTTTACATTCATAGGAGTGATGACTTGCAAGCAGCAATATATAAGCATAGACTAGGTTTGCCCTTCACTAGCAGATGAATAAAATGGAAGTGGAGGGTGCAAACTTCTGCCCCCATCTTTAATATGTGTGCAGAATTCTTGGAACTTGTCATGTGTGATTAACAAGTCATGCCCCTCATCATCCACTCCTTGTCACTGTACAATCCTGTCCATGCAATTGGAAGTATATCATTTGCTGCATTAACATCACACTGCTCTGTCACCCCATCCACCATATACAATATCCATCCTACCATCACAATTCTACTGCTCTCTGCATATTAGTGAATGGCAGCATACTGGAGGTATGATTTCTTTAGTGGAGTGTTAGCTCAGTGGTTAAGCCGGTGCCTTTCAATCATAAGGTCCCCGGTTCGAGTCACTCCAAGATTAATGTATGTCGTCCAGTTACAGAGTTATTGAAAATTGACAATTCATGATCATGGGCGTTAAATATGAATCTAAGAGACTGACTTCGGTCAGCTTGCGGCTTTGATAAGCCAATGATGGCTTCTTCACGAGTTCCTGCTTGCAGGAGGATCTAAAATACATACATACATATACATACATACATACATACATACATACAAATAAGTTTTCTAAGATGTAATTATTATAAAAACATTTACTCTCCCACTGCTCTTTTAATATTGGGTGCTGCAAGGTCGACCATTGTCAATTAGTGAATGTTGAACTACTCGAGGTATGATTTCATTATGACATTTTTCTATTTTTCTAAGATGTAAATATTATGACAAGTACTGAATTTTCTGAACCTCTTTTTCTCTTCAGATTTTTGAAGCCCTCCAGAGAGACCAGGATTGTTCAGACCATACATTTGCCGACCAGTTCTGGACAATATTTAGCACACTGTCAGATGTCTAACCAGGGGTAGCAAACGCTAGCATTCATTCTGCAAACTTGATTTTAGAAAATTTAGAGGTAGTGTCACATGCAGAGGTTGACCTGTATAGTTCAAGCTTATAATCATGATCATTTAATTATATTAATCCATTAGTTTCAAATTGTAATAATTGAAAGGACAACGTTTGTAGTTTAATATTGATAATAGGGTATAAATGAGTAACCAAATTGTAATGTAATAATAGTGGTAAAAGAGTTAACTGATTCAATTTTGACAGTTAACCATTTAGGCCAAACTGGTTAATTTTATAGTGTGAGCCAATTAATGCTCTGGATGATGGTTAATCTGTTATTGAAAACCCAAGTTTGCTTGCTCCTCCTTCACCCCCCCCCCCCACCCCCTCCTTCTGGATGCTTTCCTGTAGATATTCATGATACCCATGCTTTTTGTAAATGCTTTTCATGTACACCAAGTTTTGGTTTTCTGTGTTTATCAGTGAGGCATTTCTCACAGCAGATGGTTGTCATTTGTGTGCAAAATTTACTAAATAAACCAACTACTACTGAAAAGACTCTCCTAGACAACAAATTGAAAATTCTCATTCTGATTTCTTTTTGTTAGTTTTCATCCTTATTTGAATAAAAATTTGAGAAGTCAAGCTAGTAAACAGCATTGTTAAGATATCTTAGTGTCTGGCAGAATTGTTGAAAAGTTCTTAACAAGCTGGTGACTTATATCTTTGTGGGCTGAACTAAGGGTCAACCTGCAGTGTTTTGAAACATCACATGCTTTCTTCTGTAATGGAACTAAAAATTCATATTTCACTTCTTGGCTTGAAAGAAAATTAGGAGTTGATAAATATGCATTGCCAAATTAAATTAGTATTGTTGAAAAGTGCAACTTGTGAAAGTCAACACTTTTCAGCAAGTAATATAAAATTTATTTGATATTTAGTGTTTGCCATTCTGTCATGTTCATATGGATACATTCTCGATAGGACGGGACTTGGGTTGAGAGTCGATCAAGCACCCAATTTCCAGGCTCTTGCATGCATTTTCTTAAGAAGTACTCCTAAATCTAATTAAGGAGGCCAACCGGCAAAAACCACTTGCCTGTTCCTATATGTTAGCATAGTTTATTCGACTATCATTGTAGTACAAAAGACTTCCATTAACAAATTTAAGAAAGTACTAACTAATATCAGAAATTTTAAAATTTGTTTAACTTCAAAAATGTATTTTGTATGCCCTGGCAGATATAAATGTATTATATTTACTTACAAATTTATGCTTTCATACGTTTTACAACACATACTTCACATACTCTAGGTTTAAAGAGCTTTGTTTTCATTAGAGTGTTCACTGTTTAAATGAATCTTAAAAAGAAGAATTTGATGATAGGATAGCATAGTTTCTTAAGATAATTGTTTAATCATAAGAGGTTTATTTTTTTTAGAATGTTTCCTGTATAAAAGAATCTTAATACAAAGAATTTGATGATGGGATAGCATAGTTTCTTAAGTGGATTGTTTAATTGTAAAATTTGTATATTTACTAAGTGTTTTCTGTAGAATGTGGTGATGGGATTGCATTTTTAAGTAAATTGTTTAATCATATAATTGTAGTTTTCTAGTAAGTCAGTTTGAAAGTGTAGATGTCAAAGGCAAATCATAATCACAGAAAAATTATTTGTTCTTTTCATGGTTTCATTTATGTTGTCAGAATTTATCATCTTCTATTTAGACACCATTTAAAATTGAAGTTTTCCGCATGTGACAAGCTACAAATAACACTGAAATGCTGACACTTGACCATTCATAACACCTTGTAACCTTTGTTTCATGATCGTATAGGGCTTTAAATTATGAGATCCAGAAGTTCATCCAAACAGATATTTTAAAACTATTTATCATTGCTCTATAAAAGGATAAATTGCTCTAGAACTGCTCTCATCCAGGTGACAGCAAACATCTTATTTGATAAAATATAAAACTACAAAGTATGTTAGGGAATCATCTCTCCTCTTCATATAGTCTGCACAACAGATTTGTAACTCAATTTCAAGCAATACCTGAAGCCCCAAATTATGTCCATACTCTGGACCATTATGCAGGGTGGTTCATCAAATTGGATATTACTTTGAATGAACATTATCCTTAGGATTATTTATCTAAGGCCTATGCCACTAATTTGCAATAACTTCCTCTAAGTCCAAAATTTATAATTTTGTGATGATTATATTTTACAATTTGTGAACGACTAAGTTAACAAATGGGCTCTCCAAATAAATGGGGCATGGTCGGACGGATCATGGACTACTAGGCAGAAGGATGAGTGATCTGTCGTGGTTAATATTTATCAAAGCTTACAGCACTGGCAACAAAATGTGTATAGTTCCAATGTATATATATCACTGGGATTTGGGGTTGAAGTTAATGTCATGACACAAAATAATGGAACAGAATGATAGAATATGCACTGCCACTTATGACCTCACTTTTATAACTCTCGCAAAAAATGTAGGAATATGGGATTTAAATTAAAATATACAGTAGGGTATGACATTATTTTAGGTATTACTGGTCAGGAGTTGGATCTTAAGTGTCAACAGAATAGTTCAACACCTCAGGAATATCAGAAAAATATGACAGTACAAGACCTCTTATGTGACATTTACTTTGTAATAACCTGCAGGAGCAGTGCTTCGCATGTCTTGATCAGGCTTTTCCTCCCTGACAGACGCTTCCTCTTTTGTGTGACCTGTAAGATTGCAGTCCCCGATCCCACGGTCAGTATCAAGCCATATATATATCTACAGTTGCTCCATCACTGTTAGAAAGCCTACGCCCATTCAATGCTCCATTGAATTACATACTAAATCACAAAAAGGATGTGGTCTCTAAGTCTAGATAGAAGTTCTCACCAGTTAAACGCTATCCATCACTGGATAGCTGTCAAGTTGGCCTTTCATGGCACCATCAATTTTCCGTATTATGACCGTGAAGACGTTTTGCTATGTGAGCCTGAAGTTTTCGTCACTTGTAAACAAACCTCTTTACTCAGTAGTACAAAAAAAATTGTATGCTGCCCCTGGGCAGGCTAAACTGGTCTAAGATTGCTTTTATTGACCAAACTATTTTACCACATGTTCTTCAACATCCAAGCAATGAAATACCAGATCAAAATTGATAACATATCAAAAATTTGTTCTCCTGCTGCTTTTTGGCACTTTTCTTGAAGGAGAACATTTGGGCGGATTGATATATATGCTAACAGGAGTATGACACCTGTCAGGCCTGTTCACGTGTCTGCTAAAGGCAGTACCAGACACTGCCATATGTAGAAATCGCAGCACAATTAGAGTAGTGCACGTTTGTCTGAGAGGCTAACCGTCAGAAAATAGTGTTGATTTTTGGGGCATTTTCTGAGTCATCAGCATTCATTTTTATGCTTTAATGTTGAGGAGTATAAAATAAGCTACTGATGGTTTAAAAATCTGGAGGATTGAAGGTGATTTAAGGTATTTTAGAAAATCTTGGGTGAAACAAGAAGATTCTGCAGTGACAGCTGGAAGATGGGAAAGGGAGCACTATGATAAACTTTGAGCTGTTCTAGCTCAAAATCTAAACGATCATAGCGGCAAAAGTTGAATGTTTTATGATAGCCCATTAGCTATCATATGGTGGGTAGGACATGTCAGTTGAAAACTTCTATCTTTGCTCTATCGGCCTTGGTAGTGGAGAGTTTAGTGTGTAAGTCAATGGGAGCAATTAATTGTGGTGCGGTACTTGTTTGACTCTGAACAGTACTTTACGGTTTGAGGGCGCTATCTCACATTCATAGTTTGATTTGAGAGTAAGATAATAATAGGAGTGGAACCCTGCATTGGTACACTTGGGAAGACCAGTTTGGTGAAAAATACGTTTAATATTCCCTATCGTGGTTGAATCTTCCTTAAAGCATTCATATCCGATATTGTGATCACTTGGATCGTTAGCATGTCCCTGTATAAACAGACAGTTATGCTTTTCAAATGTGTAAGTCTACGGACCCAGCCTAGGCTAGTGCCTAACTGTTAGGCCTAGGCAAGGCCGAGGGGCTAAGCTGTGTTACGTAACAGACTCATAACGTTAGATTTAGGTAGGCTAGGTTAGATGCAGGTCTAGGCTAGCATAAGCCTATGCTTCTTTAGCCAACGGTATCCATGGTGCATTTTTTACGAACGAAAAATAGGACTAGGCTAGGCCTAACAAAACAATATAGAGCAGCTCAACATAACGAAGTAGGCCTAGGCTAGGCCTAGTTACAATTAGGCCTACTGGCAAAGTGGCCTAGGCAAAGTGGCCTTTGCCAAAGCTAGGGCCTAGGCCTTTTAGTTACTGTATTGGCTAGTACTAGTTAGTAGTACTAGTTTTTATGTGGGGAGTTTGTTCCAAAACTTCACAGAGTATTCCCTTGATTTGTAACCCGCATTGAAAACATAATTTAAGATCTGATATTACCACTTATGCCTATATTATAACTGGAAATGGGTTGAGTTTATGAAGCTCCTAAGTCCTATTTCCTAATGTGTTACTGTTCATTAACATGTGTTCATTTATTCCTTCCTAGGTTGTTGAACATCAAAATCATGACAGCTTGGTTATGCTTAGGCAACCCCTAAACACTCAAGCATATTACTAGTGACCCAAATAGAGTAGTAGACTATAACAAAGTGAAAATCAATCTGCACATAAAATATAATAGCACTACAGAATACTACATTATTTTATATGATTAAACTTTGATATTGTAAGTCATGCGCTACTAAAATGCATTAGTTAATGACAAAAGCACCATTAAGAGTTTATACGCAAAAGATCAAACCTAGGCTACAGTTTTTAGTTTGTCAATTTCATGTGTCTTTGTTGTCATCGATCAGCTAGCTCTGGTAGTCCATAGCAAGTGCTTTACTCTAGATCTCATAGTTGTAGCTACTGTATAACATTCGTGCATGCTGAAAGGCATTGAAGACTCGCCCCAAACCGCTTGCGGCCATCTGAAAAAGTTAACTTTCCGTTGCTTGCAAGTGACGTTTTGTTCGTGTCGCTACAAAATGCAGACAGTACATTAATGAAACGTGATACCTTGTTTTCTTTAGCTGGACCTGAGATGTCCATCGCTGTATTGTTTGTACACTGAGCTGTGGGTATTGACCGAAGCTGCATGTACTGAATGTACACTAGCAGTGGCGTAGGAAGGTACTTTGAGTGGGGGGGCTGAAGACTGATGGCCGGCCTGGGGGAGGGGTCTAAGGGGGGATTTTTTTTGCATTTCCAGGTGGCCTCAGATGCAATTTGGTGCAATATAGCACACTTCAACACCCGGCCACTCCATTTTGTAAATAATTTTGCATTTTCACCTGGCCTTAGATGCAATTTGGTGCTCCAAATGAGATTTTTTTTCTCATTTGGAAATGAAAAAGGGGTTTTCTGACTTGCGGAGCGGGGGGCGGAATGATACTTCCGCCCCACCATATTTTTCACTGGGGGGGCTGGCGCCCCATCAGCCCCCCCGGTTCCTACGCCCTTGTACACTAGTGTCTAATTACCGACGGTAGCAAGCTGTGTGTATGTATTTTCTGGGATCGATGGTGGTGTCTAACACTTCTGTTACACCTCATTCGAAACAAGGTCAGATTACCGGCATTAGACGTTTCTTTTTGTGCGAGTCTTCATACCCTTTAAATATTGAAATTCTCAAAATAATTATTTTTTTATTCATTTATTTTAGGAAAGACTGGCAAGGAAATTTATGGGATGTTAAGATGGATTATAGACGAGAAAACTAAAAACAACAGGAGTATCAATTCATTGAAAACGTTTATTTCGCAGGTGTAATGTAATGTGGCATAGTAATTTGCCATTTACGTATGTTGTGTTTGGCTAGTTCCGCGATTTTCATTTCAATATTCGGTCCAGAGGTTCTGGTACCCATTACCTGACTGGGAAATGATAACGGTACACTGTTCCGATTTTTGGGCTACCCGACTCAGGTCTAGTTGTTTTGTTTGCTTCCAATAAATAGTTTGTTTAATGTTTTTTCCAGGTTTAAGATGAAGCTGAGAGTTAGATTGGGAAGACGTTCTGAAAGATTAGAAGTTTCTGATGAAGAATCAGCTAAGCAGCTAAAGAAGGAAATTGCTGAAAGGTTTAGGTAAGGAATATTGAGCTTGTTTTAATGTTAAATGCCAGTGTGTTTGTATCAGTCCATGCATTCTAACAGAGACACTCAACAACATTCTTTAATTCAAGCATGAAAACAACAATAAAAGAGACAAATTGCAACATTTTGAGTTGTACACAGCATGATTTCAGACAACCCCCTCCCCCCTCCAGGGAAGTTATCTGCTACATTTAGGTACACAAGGTCAAATCATTCTATATTTGCATTTTTACTGATGTCTCAGTCTGCAATAATACAAGCCTTGTGAGGAATTTTCAAGAATACAAAATTTCTGTGTTTACCATGCTTTGGTTAACTGTAGTATTTGTATCAATAATGTAGGCATTCCAATGTAGACTGCTCAAGAGAGAAATACAGTGCTGTTATAATTGGATGTGAAGTTTAATCATTAATTTGTAGCAGTTGTGTCATGAGTTTGTCACATGAGGTAGGTTTCCACTGGGGGAAGATTGGGGTAATCACACACTGATTATGTGGGTTTGTATGTATTGTTGGAGCTTAGTATCCATAAACCTATCTTACCAAACTTTGTTGTAATTGCAGCACAGTACTGCATTTAAACTCAGAATTAATTTCTACTGTCGTAAAAAACTGTATAAATAAAACATTAGTATAATTTTTTTGTAAAGTCGTAGAACGTAGTACACAACAGTTTCTGCAAAATTTATAACACAGTCTCCAACATTTTTCATGACCAATTAATCGGTCAATCCTATGCTACTATACAAAGTGTAGGCTGTACACAGTTGTTGTACTTGAACATTGGATAGCGTTGAAAAGTTTAACAGGGGAAAATGCACTTCAGACAATGTTCAATGACATCTATTGGACTCTGGTACCGTGCTTTTCAAAAGATATCACATAAATACAAAAGGGGTTAAAATGCCTGCGGCTTCACAGCCACACGGTCTCAGACCACTTGAATAATAACTTGACATAGAGTGTACAAAACATCTTGCACTGTTGCCAAAAATATTTAAAGACAAGCTTGTTGTCGACCCTGGTTACTTTTGCGACGTTTCTTGATACTAAAATCTACTAGCAAATTGCTTTCCATTTCTAAATAAAGCAAAGGTCAAATTTTGGTGAATGATGACATCACTTTTTAACTGCATATAATATGAGTTAAATTTCAAAATATATTTTTACTGGTTCATGACCAATGGTATGAATCACACTACTAGAATTTTCCAACAGAATTGTATGTACAGTAGTCACATATTCCTACCATGTGTAATTTGCAAAACGTTTTATTGTCACATTTCAGCAAACCCGCCAACCTGTTGATTCACAATAATAGGGAGATAGGGATATAAGAATGTAATTGACAATAAGTTTTTTTTTCTTTATATGAAAGTCTCCCATCAATGTGGATGTTAATTTAAATATGCATACTATACCATGTTCCCTTTGATTCATTGCCTTTTGTAACTAAGTGCTTTCATTTTGTTAGGAAAAACAATCTCAAATTGTTCATAACCCTTTACTCCAGTAATAATTACTTGATCTTGGCAGTTGTAAATGTTCCACATGCTTGGGCAATGTACAGCTTAAGTGAAAGACCATTCAAAGTCATGCTCAACAAATATCTGGCAATCTGCCAAGAATCTGAGACACATGAACCCCCCACAAAGAAATTACAATGCTAATGAGCAGGTTGTTGACATTTGAGCACAGCTGTGGATTTCCTTTTGAACACAGCTGTGGACAAACAATAATAGCAGAACAAAAGAACATTCTATCATAATAGGAAGTTGTACACCAACATGTTCAAGGCTTGAATTTTGTAGTAAACAAGTTAGTGTATGAAATGAAAGACTGGGTAGAGAGGGTCAGTTACCTCTGAGGTTGGATGGTGGCAAGCAGGCTAAGGTAGCATGGACACTTCGAAGTTTGGATACCTAAGCCTTAAAACACCTCAAAATTATAACTTCATATTTTTGACAAATATGTAAGTACATACTTGCACACGGTCATTTTGGAGAAAATAAATGTAGCTTCGTAGTTTTTTTGTGTGAAATTGGCTCTTGCTGTAGGTTGTCATGGTGAAATCGTGGATTTCTTAGGGGTGTCCGAACTTCGCAGTGTTCCGAACTTCGCATTACTGACTATACCCTCTGCATCATTCTCTAACGGATTACACTGCTAATTTTACATTAAAATCTTAATTTTGCTGCTGCGGTTAATTTTCAACACAAATATGGTAAGTGTGACTCAATGCTATTTCTTTGTCCTGTACTATGTAACTATATAGAGAAAAAAATTATTGATGTGTTTCGAGGAACAAAAACTAATGTATTCTTTTCATGTCAAGACTGTACATCAGCATTGTTGAGATTTTAAACATGATAACTCCAAATTTAAAGCTTCAAAATTTTAATCTGTGAAATCTCCAATGCTGTGAGTTTCTTTTGGTGAACATAGTTTGGTCAGGTTCAGCTTACAGTTGTGAAGAGGCCCTAAAGGTCTTCAGCAAAACATTCAGTCATCCAGGAAATGAAATCTTCTGAGTTGATAAACTTTTAAGCACACACACACCAGGCCCTATCAGTTTTCACCCTCTGAGCTTCAAGGGGTCAACAGGTTACCTCAGGTTTTGGAAAAAGAAAAAAAAGGTCAACAGGTTATCTCAAATGGTCTCAAACTTTGCCATTTCTCTGTGATTTATACTAGGCTAGATGATTTTTGCTTTGGCAGTAAGTTGTTAACATATTTCACAGTGTTTAAACAATGTCATGTAGAGCTCTCATTCATTAACATTATTAAAGAGATTGTTGCAGCATTGCAGTGTTTTTCGTGCGTCCGGGTCGCAATGTTTTAGCCAGGGAAGCATAATCTTCAAATAGAAATGCGTCCGGTAGACGCAAACTTTGTTATACAGAACAAACCCCAAGTACACACACTCTCACAACTAGGCATATGCAAAATAGTGTTTACACAGGTCCAAAAATCAGGAACCGGATACCTGAGAGCCGTTACCCGTCGGGTATCCGGGTTCCCGAAAAAAATTGTTTACCCTCGTGTATCGCGATTTTCAAGAAATAACATATTGGATGCTATAGCATGGACACTTCGAAGTTCGGACACCTAAGCCTTAAAACACCCCTTAAGAAGCTGGTAGTATGGCGTCGGGTGGGTACCTGGATACCCCGTGCAAACACTAATGCAAAACATTAAAAAAAAATTTTGAATGAACGTCTTTGTTTCTTCATTTCAAAAATCCACAATTTCTACTTTAAAGAGCCAAATTTTTCTAACCCTACCGATGATTGAATTTGTTTAAAAGCAAATAAATCATAGCAATCAACCAGCAAGGGTTAACAACATTTCCTTTACAGATATTTTCATGCTAAAAAGAGTCAATGATGCTTGTCCAAATTTCCAGTGATATGATTGGTTAATAGTCCTTTACTCATTTTCTGCAGACACTCTAGCATCTGTAGTGCTCAATGAACACAAAGTATGCAACTATTTGTAACATTACTTTCCCCTGTGTAGAGATAGCGAAGTTTGGGGTATAGGCTATCATATGTGTGCACTCAAATATCATAACGTTAGGCCTTGTTGTCGCAAACAGTATGTACGTTTCGACAATAACCCCTCATGGTATGAAGATGCACTTAAATTGTTTCTAAGACTATCACCTAATATTTGAATTATTGTTTTGATCAGCAAATGTTATGAGTTGAGACAATCTATGAATTTTGTGGGCAGCTAACATCTCTGATACTGAAAGGATTTTCCATCTCACAGTATGTTTGTTCTCTCCATATTGAGAGTTGCTAATGTAAAATGTGCTTCATATCACAGTAGTTTCTTTCTTGCAAACTTTTTGGCGATCCTTTTGACCATGTGGTTCAGTCAATTTTTTCATGCAACGTTCTTGTGTAAACTGCTCTACTTCATGCATCGTCAAAAATAGCAATTGAAGTTGTGATTTTTTAATCTACATTGTGAAATCCAAAGTTCAAACAGGCCTATGTAAGTGCAGTACTGTGAATTTAGCAAGAGATATGCACACTGTAGGTACATGGATTTTTGAAGAGTTGGTTGTTGGAATCGCTGAAAGGTCAAAGCCTAGAGCTCCTACTAAGTTGGCGAATAGGGAAGTACAAGGGTGGATGAAAGGGGGGGCCTGCGGTAAAAATTGGTTGAAAGGGCAGGGTGGATGAAAAGGGGGGGCAGACCGCCCCTGTCAAACAGCGAAGCTAAGGCACTGGGCATCTCATTAAAATGTGTAGAACATTCACACTGTATATACTGTAGGCAGTGATAGGATCGCATCTTTACAACTAAAACTACAGTAGGTCATACAATAAACGCAATTGGTGTTCGATTGGGACGCAAGCTTTTAGTATATAGGATGCAAATTTTTGGGGGACTTGCGTCCGTAGGACGCCAACCTTTTTTCTCTAGTAACATTACTGAGTTGGTGACAGCACTGATTTGCTAGCCTCAAAATTGGGAAAAGGAATGTCCTTCTTGATAATGAAATATTTTGGAAGAGAAATGCTAGACTGTGAAATCCTTACCATTGGAATAAATGTTTAATGCCCACAAGGGAGTGCTACAAATAAGAGCTAAAATCTCTGATCAATTCTGGTTCTCACTTCATTCTTTGACAAATTTAACTCACTTGCTCCACATTAGTCAGATCGATATTTGGAACTTTGAGCAAATTGTATGGCAATGGATCACAAAGTAACCTGGCTTTCAGGTTAGACAGGTGACTGGTAAACAGTTGCGTCAGTCAGACATTATCCACCAAAAGAAGAGCTCTACTTTACTGTCCCCAGTCTTTTAGAATAGTTTTGCAAACAATGGCGTCTCAAGTCTAGGTTTCACTTTCTACAAAATACAAAACAAATTTTTCTTTTGCAATGGTTTCCCTATGGGGAAATAGTCTGTTTGGTGTTACATGCATTTCAAACCTTATTTTGTTCTATTTTGTAGTATTCCTGTCGAGAGCTTTGACCTAAGCCTGAATGGGAGGGATATCATCCCATTAGAAGACATCAATAATGTATCAGACCTGGGATTAGTTTCTGGTGACCTGCTAAAAGTGATAACAAATCAAACAGATGCAACAGATTCCAATAGTGATGCAAACGTTGATGTCTCATTATCTGATTCGAGTCGGATTCAGAGAAGAGAAGCGGTGCAAGATAATGAAGCTGCTGCCCTGGCAGATTCAGGGACACCTGGCAGCACTTCAGTGTCCCTGAATCAAACTTCTTATGGCTCCCTGGCATCAACTGAGATGATCTGTGATACATCAGGCAATGTATCAGTTAATGATGACGATGGAAATGCTGAAGGTTGTTCTTCTCATGAAGCAGACAGTTTGAGAACTGAACCCATGGTAGTAAGAGACTGTTTTGAAGATAAACTTCCCCATAGACTCAGGCAAGTTTGGGACTCAAACAAACCACAGGGAGTAACAGAAGCACTGTCCTTGGTCCTACATGTCATGATGTTGGAAACAGGATTTTTAACTCACACTGATGCAAAGGTAATAAATAATACTTTCTCTCATTTACATCATCATTTACTTATATTTTTGTAAAATGATAACTCATATATGCAAATTATGTGTTCATTCAATGTTACAAATGTTAACAAAACATAAACAATATTAGTGAGAAAGCAAACTTAAACTTACTTATGACATTTTAATGAGCAATAGGGAAAGAGCTGAACAGTTGAAGGTAGCCGTCTTACAATCGTACTAATTATAAAGAAAGATCAGAGAAGTCGACAATGCTTAAATCCATTGAAGAAAGAAGCTAATAGGCCACAAACTAAATGATGTTCAAGGTTGGTAGCAACTATCCAGGGAATAATTTATCCAGTTGTACTTTGTAATATGCTCTGCAAAATAGTCAAATTACAAATTATTCCCCTGGTATCTATTGTTTAGACATGAGTATAGTCAGTATTGCGAAGTTCGGAACACTGCAAAGTTCGGACACCCCTAAGAAATACACCATTTCACCATGACAACCTACAGGAAGAGCCAAATTTCACCAAAAAGTACGAAGCTACAGTTATTTTCTCTCCAAAATGACCCGTGTGCAAGCAATTACTTACATATTTGTCAATAAAAGGAAGTTATAGTTTTGGGGTGTTTAATGCTTAGGTGTCCGAACTTCGCAGTGTCCATGCTAATGTGTGATGAGGAAGGCTTTTCTAGGTTCTTGATTATTACCTTCCATAAACAAGTTATCATTTGTTTACTGAGAAAAACTTTGCTGTTTTTTATCTTATATTGAAGGTTGCCAGTTCTTCCTGTCATGATCAGAAATCCCAGATAAATATTCCTGTTACATGGAAACAGTTTGGATGTTGCAGATTTTCCTATGTACATCAACTTTACGAACAAGCCCAGGTCTGTCATTTAGCATGTGTGCCTCTTGGATCTCTGTTGACTATCACAGGTACAGTAGTAAACCTTTCTCTTGCTGTCTTCTTTGGTTAACAGGCCTCAACAATTATTTTTAAAAGTACTCCATTTGGCGACTATGACTAAAAATCTGCTCGTCAAAATGCAAAAATTCACTCGCCACTATTATCGCCATGTTTAAGCCTCCAAATTTGTGGTATAGTACAAAACTACAACAGCAATGCTTCTATAAACTAAGGTTAGGCAGATACATGACCATTTGTAATGCACATTGGAAAATTATATTTTTGTGCAGTGTGTAATTTCAACTTTGTCCCAAAAAATAATGTGATGACCAACGTAAAACATGTTGCAGAATCATTAATATGCAGCTATGCCTGATTTGTCTCAAACAATTTCAAAGAACATCAGCAAAAATACCTACGGAGGTAGCTTGGCTTCTGTAACAATGAGTTCACATTTAATCGTTTAGGCTGGTACTGAGGAGCTGATGTCATCACTAATATATACTAAAAAGAGCATTCCAGAGAATAAGCATATTTTAGAAATTGTGAATATCTTGAAGACTGGATTAGCTATGTTACTAGCACTCACGTTGTCTTTTGTCTTAGACTATGATATATCAATAATAAAATGGTGCCTTCTTCCTTTTATATAATGTTCCTTTTGCTTTCTACACAATTAAAAAGAAATTGAATTAAAGTACATGAAAAAATGTGTGTCATAATAAATTTCAAAGAACCAATTTAAACTTGACAATATTTACAGCTATCTCAGCATGCAGATAAATTTAGGTTAATTTCATAGTTGTTGCATTGCAGGTTGCCTTGCAGTAAATTTGTAATGAACTATCTGCCAACAAAAAGTGCAACTGTCAACAAAAATATACTTTCAATGTCTTATTAGCTTGGCATCAATTAAATGATGTTTTCTTTCTATTTAATAGACAGACAAAAACTCAAATGCAGGTCTTCATCACTTTCAACAATACAATATTGATTGTTAGGTTCCCAATTTTGTGTAAACACAGAAGGTAGACTTTTGATGGTGAAGACACATCTGATCAAAAGAAGCTAGACATTGCTCTATATTGAAATATTGTAGAAACATTTAAAAAAAAAGGAGGTTGTTTCTCTGGTATGTTCAATATGTGCTTGTAATGTACTCATCTCCCAGGAAGAGCAAGTCAATATATTTTGAAGTGCTTGTAGAATTTGATTTCATCCAAAGCCCTATATAGTTAATTAGTGAGGAAGAAAGAGGCTTGTTGTATTCACGATAAATAAGATCAGCTGGGTCAGTGATGCTTTCATCCTGAGTGTTATAAAAAACTATTTCAATTATTTCTATTCTTTTTCTAGGTCTTATTAGCCATGAGAAGAGCAGTTCCTTCAGTGTTCAACTTCAGCCATCAGAATATATTAAGAAAATGGAGAATGGTAAATATGGACCATTCCAAAGTATTTCTTCATCTAAGGTTTGATGTTTGTTGTGGGGTCTACCACCTCCTTTCACCAGAAAAGAGAAACATGTAAAGCAAATCCTTGTTAACTGATGCCATTATTTTAACAGTGTCTCTTAACTGTAGACACCAACATTTTTGCCAAACATGATGTATTGGCTATAAATTTTATTTTGTCATTCCCCTGTAGAAAGTTCTGTCATTTAAGAGCAGAACTCTCTGCTGAGTGTTTATATGATTGATTTGAAGTTTTCAAACTTTGATAGGTTGGTCAGGACATAGCAAAGGAATATGTAAAATTGTGCATTGTTTAGATCAAATGGCATCACCAGTAACATTTTATTAAAATCTAACTTTTCCACAAATTTTAACTTTGAAACATTAAGATTAAAGTCTCAATACATGTTTGCCAAATGTAAACTTCGACCTTTCCAGCTTACTGCACTAATAGTTCAGTGAAAATAACACAGTTCTATGCTATATTAATATTCTTTATTTCTATTGAGTTATCTGTCATTAAAAATGTTGCGCTGAATAAAATTCGCCAGATTTATTAACTAGTCCGTAGATTCTACAAACTTCAATCAAAATTTGCAAGCCCCCCCCCCCCAACAGATCATGCGCCAATCAAATCTCTCTTTTTTGTTTACGTCCCTTAAGCTTAGGCCTGCTTGTACTTTTGTGGCTAGCCTGTCTTAGGCCCCTGGCCTTGTTTCTTTTTCTCGGTCTTACCGGAATTGTGTCATTTCTTCCATTGCAATGAATAAACAGGTGTTTTCAGACGTTTCCTCTGTGTAATTATAAAAAGTGGATGATGCAAGGATAGGACTGCGTTAAAATCTTGATTGGGCTGCATGTGTAGACTATTTTTTTTACATTTGTGTAAATGAACATGCTGACATGGGCGGTCACAGTGATTTTACAGTAAATCGTTCGGGCCATAAGGGCAACAGAAAATAAATTTCTTTCGCTTGCGACAGCTTTTCTCCATTAAACCCACCTGGTCAGAGTGCATTTTGAATAAGAAACATTGAATCTACTTCGGAAGTTTGTTTTCCGAAATTCATCAGCAAACACGTATTGAGACTTTAATGTGATCATAATGTTCATCCATCTGAGTGTTCCCAATTTCATGCTTCTAAAACATGCTGTATCTCCTTCATCTGTTTCTGTTCTGGTAACAAAATTAAGATATATTGTCACTTTGGAGATGTCATGGCAACTTCTATTTTTAGGTAGCCTTTTGACATTGAGCAGGTTTCAGATGTTGATTCGCCTTTGATGAAAAGTGCCTGAGATAAGAAACCATCAGCAGGTTAACTCATGGGGGGGTATTCTCATGACCGAACAATTTGTGAAGTAATGCTGATTTAAGCTAATAAGCTATTTTCTCTGTGACGACAGTTGTCTATGTACAGAAACTCTATGCATGGTGGTCTCATTTTCTTAAATTCCTGAATTTCCTGGTATAAACCTTTTCTTTGAATTGTAGAAAAATAGGAAAGTCCAACACCGCATAAACATCAGGTAGATACAGGTTTCCTCACTATTGTATCATTACAGATAAAATTTCTTATGAACAAATGTTGTCATGGTTGTTGAGTTTGGCATCACAGATGCACAAGTATCTGTTGTTATTTTTACTTTTGTAATAACAATGCTAACTGAATGGTTTGATCTTTTACAGGGTTCTCGCTAAGCAACACAGCAAAACTTTCGAGGTTATTCAAAGACTCTGTGGCATATCTGATGACCCGTCGGTTGAGAGAGAGTGAGTTTATCAATCTTTTTTTATGGCTTTCTTGGCTTTAGAAGCACATCATAATTTCAACTGGAGTCACAGGATATCACATTCCATTTATATCAGGAGTTAAATGATTTGAAAGCAATGGAAAATGTAGTTTGTGAAAACTATGACCACACTCTCCTTCAAATGTGCCAATACATAACACAGGGAGTGAAAGGGTAATGGTTCTTCAGCTGTACTACTGGTTTCTGTCATTGATATCAAGTAATAACATGCTGTGATTTTGTAATAATATTCAGTATATATCTTGACCACATGAACTTGCGACACAAGCAGTAAACTGCAATGATACATTCTAATGGGAAGCAGTGTGTGTTCAGTCGTTTGCTAAAATAAACCTAGGCACACAATTATTCCCTCATTTCAATCCCATCTCCTATCCTAATATTGCTTCACTTTTCCTGAATCAGTCTTGAAAATATCAATGCTCTAAATAATTTTTATTTGCGGATAAACGGAGACAAAGGCGTGATGTCATCGTTGACTAATCACACTACTCTTTTTGAGCTGCAAAAATACTCATGGACAGTTAGAAAGGATTCTAACATCATTGTAGATCTCTGTGCTATACATCTAACTTCATTACTTTGAACAATAGAGATGCAGAAATGTTTCAAGCGCTTAGTTGAACAGAAAAATGCTTTAGTGCAAATTGGGGTGAATTGTGTAAATTCTTGACTTTCCTGTTAAGTCTTTCACCTGGCTGTAGTCTTTGGGTCTAATGAAAAAATTTCCATCTTTACACCAGCTCATTGCAAAATAACATGGATTCCAAGGATTTTTTAACATTTGATGTAATGATTCAGTATTAAATTCATATGCCAATCAGATCCGTTAGAAGGACTAAAATAGTTACCTAGTTTTTAACTTGAAACTTCCTTTACTGTCACCCTCAGACCATTCTTGTTTCACAGATACAATGAACGTACTAGCATGCCCACTCTCTGGAAATAATTTTATATTTTAAGGCAAAAGCTTAGTCCTCACATGTTGTGTAGCTGTGAAGAGGTTTATGGTTTGTCATAAAAGACTTAAAAGAATCATTTGAGCAAATCACAAAGAGAAGTGTGATGGCAAATTTGAAAGAGCAAATGTAATATCTAGAATATTATTTGAACCAGTGATCACAGAATAACAAATTCTCTAATCAGCTAATTTTTTGTTCTATCATACCTTAATAAACTTTTCTTTTTCTTTTGTAGATTCTGGAGTATTTCCTCATTCTGGGATTTTGACTCTTCCAGTGGAAATACAGGTAGGTACTCCACTGTTTGCTGTAGGGTATAATTATCACTTACCTTAATGTGGATATAAGTACTGATAAATGCGACAATGGGAGCTGTTATAACCAGAAGCAATGTCCTGAAGGGTTGTAGAGCTATACATTGATGGTTATGACATCAATAATTGATGTGAGACTTTTAGTTGGTTAGGTAACATCGAAGTGTTAGTTTATACTTAGTACCAGTTAGTACCAGTAAGTACCATGTTTAAGTTCAAATTTGTAGGAGGAAGTGGTGGGAAGGATTGAAATGTCAACAGACTGGAATTGAAACAGATTTGTATAGTTGTTAAGATACTATTGAACCATTAGTCTAGTACATGAACAAGGTTCACAACCAAAATCTCTATTCCATGAAGGAACCTGCCATTTAAGAGAATCATATTTTTTTATAACATAAATTAAAAATGGTGAAATTGAGAGCTGTTCACTAGATTATAATATAGTTTGTAATATAATTGATATTTTATGATAAACAATAATGATAAAAGGTGCTAATTGGAATATAAACAGTGTATGATTCCCTCGATTTGTAACAAGTCTTGGCTCCAACAAATAATGAACTGACAACAGCTATGGCTGCAATGTATGAGTAATAAAACAAATGGGTAATATGTGTGTATGTGTGAATGACTTCACTGTATAATGCTTAAACAATACTGCTGATCACATCCTTCATTGTTTTTTACCTTTTTCATATTTGCCTGTTTCATTTTCTGTAATATATTTTCTCTGATTTTAAACATTCTCATATGAAATAGTGACATTAAAAAATAAACAAGAATCGCTGCTAAATCCTACCAGGAACCATCATCTTACCTTAAAGGGTGTGAAGACTCAAAAAGAAATGTCCAATGCCGGTAATTTGACCTAGTTTCGAATGAGGTGTAACAGAAGTGTTAAACACCACCATCCATCCCAGAAAATACACACACAGCTTGCTACCGTCAGTAATTAGACACTAGTGTACAGTCAGTACATACAGCTGCGGTCAATACCCACAGCACAGTATACAAACCATACAGCGATGGACATCTCAGGTCCAATTAAGGTATCACGTTTCATTACTGTCTGCATTTTGTAGCGACACGAACAAAACGTCACATGCAAGCAACAGAAAGTTAACTTTTTCAGATGGCCGCACACGGTTTGGGGCGAGTCTTCAATGACTTTAATTCCAAAAGAGTAAATCTTTCTTAATTGCAATAATATTTTGATTAGTATTATTTTTCTCTCTTTTCTCACAGATACAAATACTAAGTTACCTAGATCTACGAAGTCTGTTAAATGTATCTGAGTCCTGTCAAAGCCTACTCGGCCTCTCTCAGGATGATACTCTCTGGAGATGTCTGTGCCTAAGAGACTTGAGAGTGAAATTTAGTACTGTAACTAACCATCACTTGTGGAAGGCGGTAATTTACATATATTGGTATATCTAAGTGTACAAACAAAGCTAACAGACAAGGATATGTAGTAAGCCTTTGGACAGATCTGTAACTATATGATCCTATTAGATGAAATCACACAGTAATACTCCTACCAATACAAACTATTTAATGACTTTACTATTAGGGATAATCCTAGAACAGCTAAATCTCACAAGGACAAGCTAAATCTCTCAAGGACAAGTTAAAATGCAATTTGTGATTCTGAATGATTATTCATGATAGCTATCTCAGTAGTATGTCTCTGAATTCTTTTAGAGACATCTCAAGTGCAGTAAAAGGAGATGACTTGGAGACATCCTTGAATCCTCTCCTCTGCTCTATACATTCTTTTCTCACCCTACTTCTTGCAGCAGATGGCTTTTTGATGGATGGTGTCATTTGATAAGCAGATTAACAAAGGAGATTTTTAAGTGTTAAACCATACACTTTGTTAATGATGTAAAACAACAAAATATTGTACCCCTAAGCTGGGAGCCAATTATTTAATCCTAGGACTTGATCATTTACTAGTCTTTGGTGAGATATCAAATGCTGTCAGTTACACAGTGATTGTGATATGTGCATGAGCTGCCAAAACTTACTCTTCAGATGTGTTAAGAAGTATGATTTTCTTACACAAGCATTTATGTACATGAGAGATTGTATCAAACACGATACAGAAGGAATGCTGCATTTAATTTATTAATTTGTTAAAGTGACTACTCAAAGTGAAATTTTACCATTTCATTCTTGAATGCAGGTTTATAAGAAACAGTACAAGGCAGACAAAGATAGAGAGAGAGCAGAGGAAGAGTGGAGGAGAGAGTCCATGGAACGTTGGAGGCATCCTCATTTCACCCCATATTATTACCCTGGTCAAAACCCTGGAGCTAACTTCCCAGGATACAGGTAGGACCAGTAATAATTAAGAACAATCGAATGTGCAGTGTTAACTGTGTAAACTGTAGGACTGTATTCAATGTACCATTATAGATTATTAGTTCAACTAGTTGAGCTTTTGCCATGGCAATGCGTCTGTCCGTCTGTCTGTAAACAGTTGTTGAAAGGCCACCGTGTGCATGCTGTTTGATCGTTTCTTGTCACACTTGGTGAGGTAATGACATATATCAACAGGTTAATACTCATGCTAGCAAAAAGTAGGTCAAAGGTCATTTTGAGTCAAAGAGAGCTCAAACAGTGAAATCATGCAAAAGCCTACTCCTCCTAGGGTTAATGTTTGATTTTATCAACTTGGTCACAGTGTACAGTTAGTGATTGGTCATAAAAAAGTGTTCTTACTTTGGTGTCAAAGGTCAGCTGAGGTCATGAGGTCAAGTTAATGGGCCACAAAAGTGATTCATTTTTAATATGGGTAAAGGTTGTCTCAGTTCATCTGACTGATATCAAATACTGCCCCAGAAACATTTACAAAGATGTGGTCAAAATCTAGCAGATAGCATCTGGCTGATCCACTTTCCTCAAATCTGGTTTGAAATCTGAGCTTGGCCTAGTAACTAACCATTACATACTTTTGCAGGCCTCAACAAATATATATATATAAAATCTACTCCCCAAAACGCAAAAATTAATCGCCACTATGGTGGCTGTTCAAGTCTCCATAGTACAGATCTACAACATCAATACTTTCGGTGAACAAAGGTTAGGCACTTAGGCAGATACATGGTGCTATGTAATTGCACATTGGAAAATTATGTTTGTGTGTAGTATGAACTTTAACCTTTTTTCCACCAAAAGTAAGTGATGAACAAAGTCAAACATGTCGCAGAATCATAAATAAACAGTTAGGCATTCTGTATTGTCTCAAACAATAAAGTCATCTACCTACGAAGATAGCTTAGTTTCTGTTACATTATGGCTCCTCTAGTACTAGGCATATACTGTACAGTAGCTAGCTGTGCGCGAGTCCTTAGCCTATACGGAACTTCACTGCTACTTTTAACCGCTACTCGATAAGCGCGACTTCGTACATTTCCCTAATTATTTATCTTATCTTTTAGCTGCAGATTGGTGCGCGAAAAGTATCGCTATTACTCCATAACACTGCCTAAATCAAAGGGGTCTTTTACCCACTGAGAATCTAAGGTTGAAAGAGCATCTACCTTCCACTTGAAACTAGTGTTGAGTGAAAATCTTTGCAAAACATCTAAGCAGTGATAAAAGCAAACTTGTCTCAAAACTCCTTAAATTGTTGTTTATTTTGCAAATTATGACTGATGGCATGAAGGAAATGCCTTAAGAAGTACTTTAGGAGATATGTTTGGCCACCTTAATTGTATTGGTATACTGACCCGAAACATTTTTAGCTCATACCAGCATGCTGGTGTGAGCTATTGTTACAGTGCGGCGTCTATCATTCTATCACTCTATCCGTCAACAATTGGTAAAACCGCTCCCACTCGCACAGTGTTTGATGGAATTACATGAAACTTGGACACAAGGACCATTGGGGATAGGGCCATTAGAGATGGTCCAAAATTTGGGGTCAAAGGTCACCTGTGGGCCATAATGGGCCATTTTCTGGAAATACACAAAATGCTTCTTCTCCTACAGATTCGATGGTACAATGTTGAGGGTTTGTCACGATAGTACTATGGAAGTGTTACCTTCAGGGTGTTCATGAATTTGAGATCAAAGATCAACTAGGGGTCTTTTGTGGCCCGGGCTGCGGCCCTATATTTTCAAATTGCTTCCGTTCGTACAGTATATGGCCAGTTATAATGAAACTTTGTCACAACGTTCCTCGGGATGAGGGTTACGAGGGGTGTTCGGAAAATTGAGGTCAAATGTCATTTAGGGGGTCATCGGGGGTCATTCTGTGTAATATTTTCAAATATCTCATTCTCAAGATTTTGATGGATCATATTCAAAGTTGAACTGATGATTGTTGGATTGTGTATGAATAAGGTGATGCCGAATAATTTTTGGTCAAAAGTTAATTAATTACAATTAATCCCCATTGTTTAAAAAAATTTGAGCCTTCACCTTTTTCCAAAGCTTTAATTTGTCTCCCAGTCTCTGCAGTGTTTGTTTACATTTGTGGTTAAGCTCTGCAGAGGCTGTTAGTGGAATTAAAGCAGGATTGGGAGTTGTTATTAACTGTTGAACTGTAAGCATGAGAGCCCTATAGCCAATCAGCACTTGCCGATTCTTAAGAAGTCTTTGAGCCTGAGGTATGTAGGCAGCCAGCCAAAATTTTGGGAAGGAGTGCTTGTGAAG